>JXPE01011271.1:2451-17301 GCA_001015215.1 Holcocephala fusca
AGTAGAGTTGAGATCAGTAGAAAGCTAGTCGCTCTGTGTCTTCTAATACATCTTTAAGAACCCAGATTGGAAGGACAAACAAGCTTTTGCAATATATCGATTCTAAGTTTGCAGAATATTTTATATCTGGTAAGGATGATCGATGTCGATGAAAGATGTCGATGAGTGAATTATCAAGTTCAAGGAGAAAATTGCATTTGTAACGTATAGTATAATCCTTAAAAGCCTCCAAATGAGGCATAAAAATTTACTTATTGGAGGATGTGGATGCCAATGATGCGCTTGCCAACGAACTTTTAAAAGTAAAGGTCCGTTTAACTGGTGCAGAAATGTTACCCTGTAAATACTTGCCAACTGCAATTAAGAAATCTAAGAGTTCAGCAAAGTAGACTGTAGATTATAAGAATTCAAATACATTAGTCCTCGCATGGGAAAGCAAATGAATCGTAGGGTTTTTGAGCACCAGCGATGTAGCATCTTTCGAATCGGTTACAACGAGAACATAAATTTATTTAAACCAATTGTGACTATACATTATACTAAAAAAAATGATAGCAACTGCTCGTGCGGATCAGTATGCAGCATTATATTATTTCCTTCAAAAATACCTTGAATAATGGAAGGAATTATTTTTTTGGGACATGGAGATGTACATCATCAATGCATGCATATTGCATAAAATAGCAAGGCAACAGAAGAACGAAAAGCCACTAACACACTTAAATTTGGTGAAATGTTTAGTCAATGGTTAGAAGGAAATTAGTACGAAATTTCCGGCACCAAACAGCATCTACAATGCAACTTTCAACATCATTTATAGACATTATACTAAATAATCAGCTTCACATAATTTATTCAGGAACCAATACAGACTGAGTAGTACGTTCCGACAGGGAGACTCCAGGAAAAAGACGAGACACCTGTACTCGGAAGTCGGGACTTCATATCGATGAATGTTTTGCAAAATATCATACCTTGGAAAATCACAGAAATTAGAAATTTATATTTTATGTACTATAAGCACTATTAATCACAATAAATTAGTTTCAACGAATTCTGTTTATTTTAATATCCATATATTTGCTTTAAATCACCAAGGGAGAGATAACTCCGAAAAGATAAATTTGCTCCGACTAGCTAGTACTCCGATCAGAGAAATTTTCCGATTGTAAAGAGTTAAAGGAGAACTGATCTTCAATACTATGTGTATCGAAATTTTATCCAGAAATTGTATTGATTTGTAAACCGATAGCATTCAATTCTGTAGTTAAATTAGTAATATTTTGATTGATTGAAGTAATATTTTGATTTACCATAGTACAAATTTACTTGATTGATTCTACAGGNGATCAGAGAAATTTTCCAATTGTAAAGAGTTAAAGGAGAACTGATCTTCAATACTATGTGTATCGAAATTTTATCCAGAAATTGTATTGATTTGTAAACCGATAGCATTCAATTCTGTAGTTAAATTAGTAATATTTTGATTGATTGAAGTAATATTTTGATTTACCATAGTACAAATTTACTTGATTGATTCTACAGGAGAACTTTTACATATTTTTGAATATCGGGAAGATTTATAAATACCCATGGTTTTATTAACCAAATCTTCAGTTCCTTGAATACTACAAATTTTAATGTTTAATGAAAATTGTTACATTGGTTATTAGTACTCGTTTGTTACGACGCAGTTTTTTTAGTAAAACTATAAAAGTAGTATCAAAAATCAACTTTATGGGGACATTGAAAAATGTAAGCTATTTTGCAAACATTTCTTCACAATTTGTTTTAAATTCAGGACTTCTTTTGGGTTGGTAGAGCTTATTAGTAAAATAAAATTTCTATAGTAGAATGGCTCAGTCTAATTCATAGAATGTAAATATAAGGTTATTTTAAGTGACCAATCATAGTACTGAATTTGTAACCTTACAAAGGAAAGATTTAAGACAATAGTATTTTTTTAGGTTTTAAGTGATTATTTTAGTAAGGAAATATTTCAATTTTAATTTTACGATTTTTAGCCAAAATATTGAGCTGATTGAATATATTTTATTATTATATTCAATAGAGAACAAGTACATCTTTATGGGGTGAATGGATGGGAGTTTTACATGGTGATGAAATTGAATATATTTTTGGACAACCATTGAATCAATCCCTTCAGTATATACAACGTGAACGTGAACTTAGTAAACGTATGGTAATGGCTGTAAGTGAATTTGCAAGGAGTGGGTAAGTTTTATTTAATATTTTTTATATATTTTATATTTTGTTTTATGAAATGATGTTAGACCATCTATAAAAGAGGTTATGTGTTCTAAAAACTTTAGGTGTAAAACGATATTAAAATAAATACTATTAACATTTTGGATCCCAAATAATTTATATTTGGAAAACATGTACATTTCGGAAGAGAATTCATCCTGTTAAATGTTGACAATTTATATTTTTTTCACCCAATGATTCAATTAGCGTCAACTTAAAGTTTTAAAGTGTTTCGATTTTGGAATAGTTAATTTTATATATTTACTATTAAGTTCTATGATAAAGTTAAAGTTCTATGATATTTTAAAGAGAATCTTTGAATTCATTTATAAAAATATGTGTTTAATATTAATCAATTATATATGCTCTGTTATTTGTTACAACTTGTCACCATCTTTCAGGTAATCTGTGAATTCCTGTTTTGTAGAAGTTCTCGTCCTTTGAGTTAAAATTGTCAGCAACTGCCTTAGAAACACTTTCAAAGCACTTGAATTTTTTTCTCGTTATAAAATTTAGAAGAGAACGGTAGAATAGGAGAACAGGTAATAGTCAGATAATGCAATGTCAGGTCAATACGATGGATGACTAAGGACTTTCCATCCTAACGCATGCAGTTTTTGTTGTCATCAATATAGTATGCGGTCGAGCATTATCGTGGTGGAACAGTATTGCTTTTCTGGACGTTATTACCGACTATTTGACTATTTATAACTACTTTGATATTATTACTCATTACCGTACAGATCCATATTGATGGTTCTTCCCTGTTTCAGCAACTCGGAGTACACTAGACCTTTTCTATCGTACCACAAAGAAAGCAGTACTTTTCGTTGATTGATACGTGGTTTTGGAACTGTTGCCGATGATGTTCCTGGTTTGCAGTAAGATTTTTTTCTCTTAATATTCTCGTAAAAAATTCACTTTTCATTTCCTGTAATCAGCTTGTCCAAAAACGACTCCACATTGTGTCTAATCAGATGTGATGAACACATACTTAGACGATGAGACAAATTCTTTTCCGTGAATTTATGTGGAACCCAAACACTTTGTTGTAACACAAACCCAAGAGATATAATGTGATCTCCAACAATTGTATGATAAATGCCAAATTCTTCTACAGTTTCTCGATTTATTAAATCTGGATTAGTTTCCAAGATGGATCGCAAAACATCATACAACAAAATATGACAGAACTTTTTTTCAAACTCAATAGAATTTATTTATGTGAGATTCTATTTGAAATATTACACAGTCAATGTTGATGATTTTATTCTACCTAAAGAATTGTGTGTAGAATTGAAGTTTTGTAATCTTCATTTCTACACATGGAGTTCAACCATTTATGATTTGAATTTAGGCAGTAGAAATGAATATCCTTAATAGTTGCTTTTTTAATATGATAAAATATCGCATGTGTAATCGCATCCTTGTAATCCAATTTTATTTCCAATCAGTTACTGGAAAAAGAGTATTTAATTTATTTAATAGTTTTACTATTTTTAATGACATTTATAGAAGCTATTGGAAGTAATTCTACTGTAGCATATAAAAGTAATATTTAAAATATTTAAAAAAGACGACCGACTGCTAATACTACCGGGCCTACCAAAACTTATATAAAATCTACATTTAAGACGGCTATTTGCAAATCAATGTATTGATTTCCTCAAGTTTACTATCAAAAATAGTAACCATTAATGTTTTAGCTAAGAAAATATTACTGTTAGTATTTGAGTATTTTGGTAATTTTAATGTCCTTGTGACAATGAAAAATTGCATTAATCACACGTTGCAAAAGACTATCGTAGATAATTTATCAGATCTACCTGTACTTGTATAAGATGATGCTGTATTTTCCTTGATACAAGGAAACCGAAAGAATAAAATTAAAGGTACAAGCGATAAGATAGAGAGATTGTGAGGAGATGATGTAAGCAAGTCATGAAAATAAGGAGAATTATATTTAGAAAGGAAAAATTTAGTGATTAGTTATAAAATAAGTGTTCATATTTTTGAGTAGAGTATTATGCAGCCAGTTCTGCTAAGAATATTAAATTAAAGAAATAATATTTTTCATAAAATTGAAGTGTCGCTATTCTAGAGAAACCTTTGAATAGCTCCAATTTTAGATTTTACTAAGCGATTTTACTTGCAGTGATTTTTAACTTCCTTATTTTGGGCATGCAGAATGTAATTTAACTTTTGCTTTGGAAACCATCGATGGCATTGATTGATAATCTCGTGGAAGATATCTTATCGAGTCCTATTTGTTTTCGTTATTAAAATGTCCATGTNGAAGTAATATTTTTCATAAAATTGAACAGTGTCGCTATTCTAGAGATACCTCTGAATAGCTCCAATTTTAGATTTTACTAAGCGATTTTACTTGCAGTGATTTTTAACTTCCTTATTTTGGGCATGCAGAATGTAATTTAACTTTTGCTTTGGAAACCATCGATGGCATTGATTGATAATCTCGTGGAAGATATCTTATCGAGTCCTATTTGTTTTCGTTATTAAAATGTCCATGTAGTACGAAAATTTGTGTGATCTTATAAAGCTTATAATTTTCTTCAAATTTTTTAAAAGTGCAATTTTTTTTTCTAGTTTATTCCACCATTAGTAGAAAAATTTTTAGTCAAAGGCATAAAGTAACCTCAGAGTCTTTTATTTTTGTTAGATTGAGCTCACTACTTCAAATTCTTAATAAATATATTATTTTTTTGTCTTGTGAATGAAAAAGTGAATGTTATATTTCCAGTACAATTGGAGCAGGGGATATGCTCGATTGGCCCCTATAACAAGGAATCTTGGTAATTTTTCTTTCATTGGTAGACTCAGATCTGATATTAAGATCTACGAAGAGAACTGAGATTTAAAAAACCTCTAAATATTTTATTTGNATAAATATATTATTTTTTTGTCTTGTGAATGAAAAAGTGAATGTTATATTTCCAGTACAATTGAAGCAGGGTATACACTCGATGGGTCCATATATCAAGGAATCATGGTCATTTTTCTTTGATTGGTAGACTCAGATCTGATCTTAAGATGTAAGATGATTGGAGCAGGGTATACACTCGATGGGCCCATATAACAAGGAATCTTGGTAATTTTTCTTTGATTGGTAGACTCTGATCTGATCTTAAGATCTACGAAGAGAACTGAGATTTAAAAAACCTCTAAATATTTTATTTGGAAATATCAATGGATTTCTTAACAAGCTTCCAGTACATTTTGATTTAGCGTTGTAATGAAATTAAACATAAACGACCAGCGATTAAACTACAGCAATTTGAACTAAACATTTTTGATTATCCAAGTATAGAAGGTTAACATTTCAAGCTTTTTACTTTCATATTCGACTGTACGTAAGATAAAAGGCTGCTTTATAAGTTGTAAGCTTTCAGGGGTTTTGGTAATGTTGTGATAACAAAAAAACGAATACTAACTTTTCCCAGGTTTTTCCCAAAACTTAGACAAGACATGAAATCTATAGTTTCTATAGAAAGCCAGAAGCTTTTGGGCTTTTTTTCCAGTGGCTCACAATCTGTAGCTAAAGGTTGCTAGTATTTTGCAATTTTCTTATATTCTCCAGGGTTTAAGTTGAAATATTGTAGGAAGTTTTCAAGGTTTTTAAATTTTATATTTTATGATTTTGTAATTTTAAGTGAAAGGATAAAAAATATTGAAATAAAATATTTTTAACATTATCCTATTTCATAGAATAATTGAAAAGCTGTCGGTCTAATAGTGCAAAGTAATATTTTTAATAAAAGCTTTATTTTTATTTTTCAACATCATCTCTTCAGATCACAAAATAGAGTTCTATGTTTTTTTCAATGTTTAGATTTTTGTTGAATAATTGAATTTGAGCCTCTAAAACCTTTTAATTTAATTTTAAATATAATATGATTTCCTTTAATCCAATATAACAACAAAGGATCACATTAAATACTTGTAATGTTGTTTTATTTAATTCTATCCAATTTTAAATAGTCCTCTTTTTTGAATAGTAGCAAAGGTTAGTTATAAATTACATCATTCTACACAATAAAATATTTCAATAATCTGTGTACTAATCTAATTTTAGTCCATGCAGTCGGACTTATAGGTCTATAGAATGGGATTTTTAGCAAATATTAATCAAAGGAAACCTGTAGGATGAATCCGGGTTAAAGAATTTAAATGAAGCATAGCTTGATGGTTTCTGATCCATTCTTTGCTTAAGTAAATTTATGCAGTCGTTTATTTTTCTATATTTAACCAGTTAATTGTTTCGATCTCTTTGAAAAATGTGTATTTAAATTGCGTTACAAAAATTTAGCAATGACGAGTATACTCGTCAATCACAGAGTATATGTAAGACGAAATTAGGTTGTAACTTTTATTAATTTATTTCAATACTCACAACTATTTATTTACTTGAAGGGCTATTCTGGTATGGAGGGCCGAATTTTTTGAAAATAGTAAAAAAAAATTTTTCATAAGTTTAGTAGGAGCTAGAAACAGTGCTATTAGGAAGGTGTGTACCAAATTTCAAGTCAATCGGTTCATTAGAACTTGAGATATCGCGTCAATAGACTTGAAAAAAGTAGGTTTTGAGAAAAGCGAATTGAAAAATTTCACGGTTAGTAGCTGCAAGTGACATAAAAGCACTGAAAAGCAGCTATAACTTCGCCAATTATTGGAATTCTAAAGTTTCCTTTGAAAAGCATATTCCTAAAAGTATAGACTATTAAAAAATATGAAAGAAATAAAATGGATTTTTTCAAAATTCTAGACCAGAATACCACCTTAAATCAATATAAATACGAGTAGTTTGCATATGAACCAAAAAAAATCGGAAAGATTAATTTTTTACTTCAATTGGCTGTTAAAGAGTGGTATTTTATGCAAAGTATGGATAATAGAATTTCGAAAGTTGAACACCAATATCTCGTCTTTTTCTGAATAAAGTTTCTGAAACAATGTGCACACATTCGTGTAGGATTAGCTTTTAAAGTTAAGGATAAACAATCCGAGAAATATTCTCCAATTAGAATGGTAAAATTAGGATTAGCTCGTTGACTTACTGTTGGCGTTCCACCTGAATTGGAGACTATGCAATCGCTTGTTCAATGCATTCCAGTAAAATATTTACTCGCATAAATTTACTCTATAATTTTTATGTAATATAGGGACTTTTAAAAGGCATGCCTAGATGTTAGTAATGAATAGTTTCTAAACTCTACCTTTTTTTCTATGTCATCTTTGAAATTTGTTAAGTAGGCATATGTACAATTTTAACCATGATATTATTGAAACTTATTATGAAAATGGTTGATCTTTAAAAATAACATATCGCAAAATTCATCATTTTTCTGGTGTACATAATCGTCCGACGATTGATTTGTCCACAAACAAAACTGCCGCATCTGGGGAGATCTGGGCAGAAAAAAACCCTCGAATAAGCGCAGAAAAATCATTACATCCACAAAAGTGTACTTTTTGGTGTGGTTTTTGAACTGGTGGCATCATTTGCCTGTTTTTCTTGGAAGATGAAAATATCAATGGACAATTCTATAGACAGCTGATTGAAGATTTTGTGTGGCCTGAACTTTAAACTTGAAGGAATAGACATATACCATTTTTATTTTCAATAGGATGGAACCATAAGTCACAAAACATGAGAAAACATTGCATTATTGCGATCTAAGTTTCCCATTTACCAATCGATTAATTGCACGTAATGGTGACATAAACTAGCCACCTAGATCATGCGATCTAACTCCATTAGACTACCTCTTGTGGAGTTTTTTTGAAAAATGAAGTCTATGTGCTATGTGAATAAGCCAACAACAATTCCAGAGCTGAAACACAACATTCGGAATGAGATAGATTACTGATTGCTGCACTCCATGTGATTGTCATAATGTCCTGAGCGAGTCCTTGAAAATTTTGATTTTCATATCAAAGCCTGTAGACGTGGTCGTGGTGGAGATTTAAATTATGTAATTTTTCACATATAATTGTAATGAGATATATTTGTAATAAAATAGTGAAAAATTAAAAAATTTGAATTTGTGCATGTTTTATTTTAAAACAACATGTAAGGGCGACTTTTGAAAGACCCTATATAAAAAAAAATTTAGGGAAGTGATATTGGAAAAGTGACTTAAAATGTTTTTATAATATTTCTTAAGTCTCTTCCTTGCTGATGATTATGGAATCATTACACCTTTACTCATGTCCACTCTAGTCACTTTCTTATTATAGCCAACAAACTATTTTAGGTCTCTTTGTTCCTATCGTCTGCCATATTGCCGTCATGAACTGTACTTGAAATATAAATTGCCTTTTTATCCTGCCATTTTATTTAAATAAAATTATTTATAAATCTTGTAATACATTCATCAATACATCAATACATGGTATAGGTAATCTTGTTAGTTGCGAGATAGTTCCAATCCTGTGCTTTTGTATTGTGTCAATGGTATCTGTTTTATGCGTTCATGGTATTACTGACAACAAAAAACATCTTACTCAATACTCCTCTTGCGTATTTAGCAAAGTAAAACGTATACACGATGTTGCAACTATCCCGAATAAATCACATTACATTCCGACATTACAATCCGATATTCATGTAAATAATTCTTTGACCAAATGATAAAATATAAGCAAAACTGTGTAGGGAAACTCAAATTGAATGACAGCTTTTATCCTGCACACGAGCCATAAAAAACGCTACTTCTTGAAAACATATAAAAAGGAAACGAAAGGCTTCTCATCCCGGTGTATCGTATATTGCCAGGTGATCCACTGATTGCATCGTCTAAAGAAATATATGAATCCGTAATTGCTTCTATTTATGAAAAATAATTCATATTTCATATGGTTGTTTTTATAATAATTATTTACATACTTTTTTTTGTTCATGTTACTCTTTCGGCTTGATCTCAAAATATTTCCAACATGTAGAAGTTTTTGAATACATTTGAGCTTAAATTAAAATTGCAATTCAAACTACAAATTGTCACTACTTTTTACTCCTGACGAATATACTCGTCAGAATACAAAACTTTGTACTTATTTCATGACGACTATACTCGTCTAAAACAGATAAGTGGTTAAAATCTTCAATCTTCAAGATTAAATTTATTATTGGTTTATCGCAAAAGTCAGTTAATCTTTTATAGTCTGTTAAAGATATAAGCAGCACATCATTTATAAAAATTAACCCAAAGTAGACGGAAAAAATACTCTATTTTTTTTTGTTGATATTTTTGGATATTTGTGAAATATTGGATTTTCCACAATTCGCATTATATTTGAGTTTACTTTAGGACAATTGGTATCAGTTTGTTGTAAGAAGTGCCTTCAGTAAGAATCTTACCTTACACTTCAGCATTAAGAACTTTGTTTGCTATATCAAATGATGCATTCAGGAACGATACCTTCTTCAATTAAAAGGACTATTTTTCCACATTTTTCTTCCTTTAAATTAAGAAATATCTTATTATCCATTGTATTGTGAATTTTGTTTGCTATACAAAATTTTAATATTTTTATGTTGTTACTAAACTTTTTCTAGGTTTTTAAAAAAGAAAATTACTAAAAATAATTTGATTCTAACAATTGATTCAAACAATTGATTCTAACAATTGATTCTAATAATTGATTCTTTTATTTCAATTTCAGAACTCCATTTATTGATGGAAATCATTGGCCACTGTATACCAAAGATAACCCAATTTATTACATTTTCAACGCTGAAGGTGAAGAAAATAAGAAAGCTGAAAAAGTAGGGCGTGGACCGCAAGCAACAGCATGTGCATTTTGGAATGATTACTTACCGCGATTAAGATCTTGGGCAGGTAAATGTTTTAATTTTAATTTTGGGAAAACTTGTGAAAATGATAAGAAAAAATGCATTATAAAACTGCATTGCTTTTAAAATAAGTGGATGAGGATTTAACCAAAAATGGTTCATAAATTTAAGAAGTTTTTTTTTTTAGTTAGGCTTCTCAAAGTGGTTTACAGTCTAAAAAATACCGAAATTTTCTTTCAATACTTAAGGAAAATTATGAAAAATCATAAAAGGATTCAAAATAGAGAAGATCATTAGACTCTTGCATGCTGCATCTTCGATATTTTTCTATAGCCTTAATTGTAAACTTGAACTCTCTGTTGAATGAGGAAAATGGCTTTGCTAATTACTTTTAATATATATTTTTTGAAATTCATTATGAACACTTTGACTGAAATTAAAATTTAGTAAAGCTTAGATTCTGTTTGAAGTATTTTTAGACTATATATTTAGGATATCTATAAATTGGAATCTCTTGCTTAAAGGCCTAAATGTGGCATGTAATAAGTTCTTTTTTATTTTGCTGCATCGCTTTCGTACTATATCAACGTCACCCAAAGGTGAAGAGCTCCATTGGTGGTCAAGAGTGTTTTGCCGGAATAAAGCACACTTCATTCGGCTTTGCCTAACCAGCTTTGGCACTGACGAGTTACGGCTTGTAGTCCGAACCCTACTACTTTTGTACTTTATGAATTTCTCTGATCGTGTAGGTGGTTGTTTCTACCTTTTAGTCTCTCATAGTGTTCATGAACATATCACCCCACATGTCATGAAACATCTTCTTTGGCTAATCTTACAACAATTCATTTCATCAAGTACAATTACATTCTCATATATTGTGCCACTAGCATATGCAGTATATAGTTGCACAATGCGATTATTTGCTACTATTTAAATATAAGTCATCGTTTATAGGGTTATCCTGCAAGCAGGGCTCCATAAACACCTTCTACCAACTGATCGACTGATCAAATACTTTGAATGCCAAAAGTAAAACATCCACTCGCACTGGTTAACAAGACGCACCTCTTCCTTAAAAATACGTGTAGCGGCGCCCTTTTGCTCGTTACTAATGAGTTCTAGTAGCCTAACTACACGTTTTATGGGTATGTGAGTCAAGATGATGCCAGCAAACACCAGACACCCCAAGGATGTCGAAACAGATGAAAGTCGCTAGGAGGCAAATCTGATGAATACTGTGAATGATGGCTGCCCCAACAATTCCATCTTTAATTTATGGATTTTATCCATTGTTAAAATGTCTTGATTAAAAAAAACTTTTTCTTCTGCAAACCAAGCTCCAAAAAAAGAACGAATTTGGTTAAGATTTTGCTTGAAACTGATTGGAATTAATAGTCATGGAGGAAGAGGAGGCAGATTTTTGTATCAATCGTTACACAATCGTAAGTATCGATTATCTGGATTATAGATAGTCTGTACAGATGTTGCCCTACCGTCAGGAAAACTATGGAGGTCTCAGAATAGAAAAGATTTGAGGCTAGAAATGTTTCCACCATAACAAAGTTTTATAAAAATTTTGAACAGCGCGAAGCATAAGAGTTCTAGACGACAATATCATTGTTGCAAAGATCCGGAGAGTGCTAAAGTTGAACAAGGCTAACTTTTCGAAGTCATCCTGTCAAAAATAAGTTGGTGGACAATTGTTTTTGCAATGACTTAGTTTATAAAGACGCGATAATATTGCATTACATCGGAACACGTCCGACTGTCCAGTATGGGGTTAGAAAACTCGGATATATGGTTGAGCATAGATGTGAAATTATTTTTCAGTAATTGGACTAGTAGATTTGGTTATACCATCTATTTTGTTGTCATGTAAGAAACCATAATGGACCATTTAACCTGTCGATGTTAGGGAAAATTTCGAATCCATTCTGTTTAAATTAACCAATCACTTAACTAAATTCATTTCAAGTTAAACGGAATTAAAAGAGGTTTTAGTATTTCATATTTTAGTCTAAGATGATATTATAAACTCGGCTGATTCAAAGTCGAAACTATGATACTCGCATATGAAAAGGTCATCCGACGATACTTGGATTGAGTTCATACCGAACCCGATTTCGATCAAAAGTCTAAGGACTTAAAGCTTAATAGAACTACTCCTCTTCCTATGTTTAAATTCCAGTCTGTCGGCTACACAAGATTTCATTCATCATCTTGAATGATACCAATTTCCTTTATTTGCATCATACCCAAGGTTTTGAATGGTGGTACGATAATACGGTCACCATGTGATGTTCCTTTCTCTTGGTAGTATGATCGTCGTCCAAGATGATCGATAACGGATGAAATCTTTGTAAGAGAAGCAGTTCTATTAAGCTTTAATTCTTTAGACTTTTGATCGAGCAGCTTTGCAGTATTAAAACATCGAATCAAACAATTATCATCTACTTTATTCAGCATAATGATTTAGTTTTGATACAACAATTCTTAATCTAATTTTGCTTACAAAGTACTTATTTCTTTCTACTTACATGATAAGTGTAGCTCAGAACTTCATTTATTTTTGATTACCACAATGAAATTATTTTTTAGCAATTATGTTTTATGTAATGTTTTGTCATTATGAGATTCCGTTTATATTAAAACATTGCACTTCGATAATAGTGCTTGGTCATTTAAAATCACGATCCGTATTATATAATGCTTACTACAATGGTTTGATATCTTTTGTTAACTCACTTACAAGATTGCAGAGAGCTCCTTTTGAATTTGGTATTAATCTTAGTCCAATCGCGTCTTCAAGTAAGCGCTTTCCAAACTTTACTGGTCTCCCTTTTCGTTCTTTGTCGTTCGTGTCAAAATTATCACTTTTGAAATGCTGAAACCAATACTTACGTATTTCTATTGATGGGTCATATTCCTCATATACTTTACAGAATAATTAATGTTAATTAAGTGCACTTTTATTAAAATTTAATCGAAAAAGCTGCACTTCTCGCAAATTGTGTTTAGTTGGCACAAAAGTAAATATGGTTGGGACACAAGGAAATACAAAATGGTACATATTGACTTTTAAAGAGACTTTAAATGATGATGCTTTAACATAAATATAGTTACACGATCATCCCATGCCATTTATTGCTAGTTATGGTATCTTTTATAAGTCCCTCAAAACTTATCTATGCTCCCAATAACTATAAACTTAGGCATGAATTACTCAAGACAATCCTATATAATGTTTTTTTATTTAAGAAGACGAGAAATCAGTTTCATATTAGCTTGCAAAAAAGTTCCACGAACAAAACTTTGCCACCTTGTTCATTATAAATGTCAATTTTGTAAAAACACATTTGATCCTAAGGGAACTGCAGAAGTGAGTTGGATAATTATTATAGGCAGCACCTATTTAAACATAAATTATTTTAGAGATTTCCCTTTATACGAGTATATTCGCGGTTGTCTTTCTAATTCTTATTTGTCATATAGCTTGTAATAGAATGGTTACATGATATTCCTCCAGCAAGGACATTATATTAAGTTAACTCATTGCTTTTGAACATATTTTTAAATTGGTGAAGAGCCTTTAATGCCTTTGAAGCTTACTAATGACAAATAATATTGGGTTTTTTAAGGAGCTATGGTAAAAGTGCTTGCTTTCAATGACTCTTATAAAGAAATAAATAATTTATTTTAAATAATTTTCCAGGCAAGTTACTTTTATCGAGCAATAAATCCGAGGATGTTGCAATTTCGATTACTAAGAAATTTAATTAATTCTATTGTACAAACATTTTCTGAATAAAAAATTTAAAAATTTTTCAAACTAATTTTTTTTGTAAATTTGCAAATTGTATTGCAAATTTTATGCAATAAATGTAATTGGTTTTATTTTTTTTCAAATTAGTTATTTTACAATTTTACTAGAAATCATTTAGATTGTAGCTTCAAAAATGATCATTCTCATAATCCTAATATTGTTATAGTCCTTCAGTTATAATTTTATCTTTTTTTAATTTATTAAAAAAAAAATCTGGATATTTGATAGAATTATCTATCCAATTCCCCGAATAGCCACTAAGTAAAGACATAGTTTAGTTCTATTCAAGTTTTTATCATAACTTAATACTCCTATTTGGATCAAACCATGAATTAATTTATTATTAAAATTCCATTTCCAAGCCTGAATTTTAGATTCTTATGTAATTCCTTTTCAGAAGCACTTTAAGACTATACTTGTTATAATAAAAACGTAAAAAGTGATTGATAGACAGAGGAAACAACTAATTGGTCCAAACACTTATTTTGAGTTACTCGTATATGGGAAAATTATTAATAAAAATTTAGAATAAAAAATATCCAGTCGCCTTTGAATTCCTCTTGCCATATATTTGGAAGTAAAATTCTGGTGATGGATAAATCATCTTAGTAAAACGATCATTTTTTCTAAAATAATTGATTAGTAATTAATTGTTCGTATTTTTTTTTGTCAAATACTCACATTAAAAAAAATATAGTTATATATTTGCAATCCCCCAAAATACTCCCCACATTAAAATACTCCCTTTAAGCAGGAATGAATTTCTCCACACTCATTTTCCAGCCTACGAAGTACTCGTCGAATTGTTCCGAAGTACCTCTCACAGCGCCTGGGCCGTTGACTTTCTAATCTCCAGAGTCTGAAAGTGGTGCCCTTTTAATTTTTCCTTAATTTTTCGGAATAAAAAATAGGACAATAAGTTCCGTTTTACTTTAGTGCATAGCTC
>JXPE01011327.1:26922-60492 GCA_001015215.1 Holcocephala fusca
TCTTTAAAGGAATACGAAAAAAGCTTCATATGAAATTAAACGTGATCATCGTTCCGCCTTCTGGGCTTATTTCACCCAGCCTTCAAAGTGATATTGACATGACAGAGCCCTGGGGCTTCTCTGCAACTAAATCACAATTCAAAAGGACATATTTCCGCTGTATGCATGTCATCTGTCAATTTAAACAAACCACATATATCGGGAGTATATCAATGGGGCGTAATTAGGTGAGGATGTTTACTAGAACATCTATACTTTTCCTATATATCACTAAGCTTAGGTTGACGCGTGTCTTAATTAACAATTCAAGAGGATGCTGAAATTTCGGCGGTTCACTGTAAACCAACGTAAATACGTAAGCTTCCGTTTAAATTTCTTATTGATTACTGGATGATATTAATTTGCTTATATATGCTGTGAACGATTTGCATCTCAATTAAATTCCACAACTGTAAGTAGAATTATCCACCAGAAATTCAAAATATTAAAAATATTATATATTTTTTTATTTAATTGCAACTACTATAAAATTCCAACAATTCGAAAGTATTAAATGACTTCTGAAAAAGTATTAGACGACCTATTCCTAAAAAAAAATCTCATACGTATTGCGTCAATTTTAAAAAAATTAAGTAATTCTAAAAGAAAGCACAATTTAAAGCTTTCTACTTTTACATTTAAACCCACGTTTTTAAAAACTGCCATACTAAATTTCTTCACAGACAATTAAACTGACGGGAAAAAAGAGCTCTTAATAGTTTAGATAGTTTTCTAGTTCTAGTTTTGAACGGCTTTATATTAGTGACAACTAGAACTTATGTGCATAACGATTAATCCTGATATATGTCTAATATGGTGTCAGAAACCGAGATAATATCAATTTGAGTATTAAAACAGACAAGTCCATCTGTTCTTAACCTCAATGAAGTTCTGATCATAGCTAGGAAAGTGGAGAAGTCATAATTTGCAGCGAACGCAATCCAAATAATGATAACGAAACCATAAACGAAAAATAGTACTATCATATGCTTTCTGCCAATTACATGAAAAGTACAGAAGGAAGAGCGAAGGTTTTAAAATCTCGCACGAATCGCTTACACCACCTTATGCAAAAACAAAATTATTCACACAATTCATAGCTGCCTATCTGCCAACAAAAATACATTTTCTTTATATTCTACTATTCTCCTTAAGGAAAATTGAAATGGACCCCTTGAGATGGAAGCCTTCGCCGCAATTATGTTTTGTATTAACAACAAATCCACTCTACAGTGTCGCACAATTCATCTAATGATTGCAACAATAAAAACGAAAAGCAACTAGCTAAGCCTCACTTATGTACACACTACTCCCAGCGGCCAACACCCTCATTCGAACCCTTAGAATAGTAAGGAAATTGCTTACTTCTACATCCTGAATATCATAGCATCATTGTTAAGTAAGCTTCTCCGGATAAAAAACAAACTTGGTAAATGCCAATCGTTCAATATTCGTAAATCTTGCTAGAATCGAATATTTCTTAAATTTCTATTAATGCCTTTACATGGTAGGGTGAATCCATTGGTCCACTTCAGGCAGCAGCCGAGCTTCAAGTAAATTGTGTAAGTAGTCCTACAACATGATAGTTTTCTATTGGATCGATAACTGAATTTCATCTCAAATTACTCTCAGGATTGATTTGAGCAATTCGAGAATAAACGCGCTTTAAAAGCGCATACGCAAAATAATTGCATCAGAAATTCACCAAATTTAGGTGGGAGAACTCTCCTGTAAAACAAAAAAAGCCTTCTCCCGCGTAAAAAAAGAACACTTCTCTTAAAATTCGATAAATTCGTTGTAACTCTGATTATATCAAATGTGTAAGAGAACTCTATTTCACTTTAATAAAAGTTTTAAGTATTTTCAATGCGAAGTCCTTAAAGCATCCATTTTCTGAAAATATCCTGAAGTATTTAAGAAACTTTAAAAAAACATCTCTGGATGGATAATAATTTTACAATAACACCCAAAACTTCTTTCTCTCGTGAAAATGTGAACTTTTACACCAAAACAGTCCTGTAGCATGTCAACAAACTAAAATCCTCTTAGGATGCTCAGTCATTCAACAAGTTAAGGACATGGAAGCGTTCTGTTCATCAAATAACGAACGACTACGCCATTTTCGTCATCTAGAGATAGGACATCTGGCGTTAGCTTTTAAGAATGCAAACACATTCATAAACAAAAAGTTTTCATTCTCATGTAAGTGAAAAGCAATTATCATCGACATTGATTTTTAGATTTTTGAGAAAGGAGTATTTTATCGATTATGGCTAAGCAATTTTTTTTCTGGAAACACAAAAGTTGAAACTTCTTGCTCAACGCAAACCTTCAAATCGAAAATGTATGTCGAAGAACCATAATAGTTACTTTTTTTCAAACTCTTTTGCACTGACATCGCACATTACCCCGAATAGAATGTTCGTCAAAACCTCAAAAGAATGGTGGTAAACTATGAAGTGACACATGAAAAATTAGGAAAACATTAGTTCCGAATAAACATCGGCAGATGCCCCTAAATCATTCTCTGCTTATAGCTAAAAATAATATCCTGAATTATTTTAAAATGGCTGATAATGGAAGTAACAAGATATAGTGCATTCGGTTGCCATTTAAGCATAGTTCCTACCAGCAGTCTCTCATTTGAAAATGAGTTAATCACTTCATAGATTTATATGCCGAAATATCAAGATTTTTGCTATTACTTTAACATTGTAGTAATTTCCAAGGATCTAAAAGAGCATCAATTTCACAAAACTTAACATTAAAATTATTAAAAACAGAAAGACAACAACTTATTTTGCTCTTAACCTTTTTCGCTTAATATGAAAACTACATTTATTTTTCTGTACTCATATTCTATTTATCTGCCGTTTAAAAAATTGAAACTGTAGACCCTGTTGCTCATCTTTTAAAATATAGCATTTCTTAAAATGCTCCAATACTCCAAGGTATATGAACAACTTCCTACATTTGTGCTTTTTTTTAACCATTTGCGAATTTTTAAAGATTCTGCCACCCCATTTGCTTACATCAAAGTAGTTCCCAATTTTCCTAGAATTTTTTTCCTACCTTCCCTAAGTTTACCCAACTATAAACATGAGCAAGCTATGTAAAAGTAACTTTCTGATCATTTTAACTTCATACTTCATCAAAAATTTAGTGAAATGTGATGAAGTCATTGGTCTGAAAAGATAAATTTGGTACGCTGAGAGAAAATACAACACTCAAGCGCGTGTAAACATAAAATTTCCGGACCGAATGTAGAACTGGTGTAGGTCACCTCCATCAATTTTGTCTACGTAAACTTTATAAAGTCTATAAGGCAAATTTCAAGTGAAAGACGTCTTTTCGAAAATGTACTCGAAACTTCAACTACTACATTGTTTCTACTTTGATTCGGATTCTATTAATTCCCTCATTTTATACCAATAAAAAATCAAGCCAATAAAGCTGTAAAAAAGTCGAACGATGGAAAATAAAAGTAAGCCCTTAAGGAAACAACACAAAAATAAGTCCTTGAGAGGTTAATCGGGAGTCTAAAATTTCTATATCCGCCCAGTTATGTTGTGCTTACGAAAACGAACTTTTACTCAATTGTATTGATTCGATTGTGTAGCCAAAAACTTTGTAATTCAAATTTCAGCTGATTAAAGACTTTTCAATACTTCCACTCTTCTAACATAAGAACTGTAGTTCTAACACAGAATTTATTAGCGATTAGGCTTCTTTATAATAATTTCACTAGTGAAATGAAAAATAGCTCCTTTTCACCCTTCAAGGTGGCACCCTTTAAAAACACACTAGAAATTTTAAAGTCACGGAGTTTTACTAGAGAGTAAACTCCAACTAAGCATAGAAAGAAATTTCATCTATGCGGTCATATCCTTAATATCTTGAAATGGGTTTTTGATTCAATAACATAATTACGTAATTATTTCTTCTGGACAGCTTCAAATTCGACCTTAACCATTACAGCATACAAAACGATGAGGTGACCTTAACGTTATTTAAACTATTGCATGAATAAGAGGCAAATTAAGCTTTTCATTTTGCACTTTCGTATTATTTTTGTTTCGCTATTTAGAGAACATCACAATACGGGTGTCGTCTGTTACGTTAGTCCAAGTTGATCCTTTCATACGTGATATGACTCAATGACGTCTTCAGGTTCTAACAACATTGTTGATTTTCTTAAAGAATAACCTCAGATCTAGCACCCTAAAAATTTCCTCTCACACCGCTACTACCCACTGTTTGTTGCTCCTATTTCTTCTGTTGTCTACCATTAAAGTTATTTCTCATAAACGGAGTCATTCATCAAATTTCAATTCCGTTGATGGTATTTCATATTTTTTCTTTATATTTACGAAGGTACACGTCTAAGGTAGCAGTAACTCCTACTACCTGAAGGCTTTACGAAAACTCCCTAAGAAGACTTAACGAAATTTATGAAAAGGATTGACGCATTGCGGAACACGGTTGCAAGAAAAAATAATAATAAGCTGAAAAAGATTTTATGATTTTTAAGTTTATGTGGCAGACATACAAGGATGTAGTTACATCCTGATTTTGAGATAAATTAATGTTCTTAGCGAACATTCATATAACACATTTTTCGTTGTTTTTGATAAATAAAATCCGACTCTTCTCGTTCCAATTCATATAATTCACTTCTAAGACTCCCGGATTGTTGAGTAGAAAATGTAAAATTGAAAAATATCCTCGCTATTTGCTTACTTACTTCATTTGAAAAATTTGATTATTTTACTAATTGACAAAATCTGGTCACATTAAGATGACCACAAAAAAATGAGAAAAACGTATTACTTTTTATTCTAAAACATGACGGAAATACTAGCATAGGAGAAGAAATTTTTATAAGCTTTACAATACTGCCGGAAAGTAAGGTCATATCTTCAATATTTCATGCTGGAAAATTTCCAAAAGAGTCGTGGTTCGTTAGATGGGCGCCAAATATAAGCAAAACATGGACTTAACATTACCGCCCAGACATTGTAAGAATCATCCAAAAGCGTACACAAATTGGAATAAATTTCATGACTAGGTACGACTGTTGAATTTATATCTTCACAATTAAATGGAAGTTATGCCAAAACCTTTCTAAAAACGAGGTAGGAATCAGCCTAGCAGAATGAGTAGGCAACGGCTGACATGTAGGACGGTCTTAAAGTCCAAACTGAATCCTAGCTATAACCTGAAAAAAAAATTAAGTCGGCTGCCAGAAAATCAAATCGAAAAACTTTCTTTCATTTAGCAATGTCAGCCAGAAATCCTCCGTGATGCTCTTTTCATTCGCCCAAACATTTCAAAATATTCCTAAATAATTTCCACTATTTTAGAGCTAAGTTAGAGTAAATTAAAACGAATTACTTCACTTTAAATTAAATGAAAAGTGTTCTCGCTTTTTAGATCTTCAAGAATCCTTCCAATAGCAACCATTCAATGGTTGGCAGGATATAATCCCAAAAGACTTCTAACATTTTAACTCTATTTTTTACAAAACCATCAAGTAGAAATCCTTTTGAATTGAAAAACTAAAGAAATCTTTTCTTATTCAGATGACCCCGACCTTAAAAAAGCTTTTCTTTTGGTTCAATTTCAACTAAATAAAAAATTCCAAACTATTTTCTTTTTAAAATATAAAATCTCAAGGATATGCTGCTTACGTTCACAAAGGATTTATTTTTTAAATATTTCTATGCAGTTTTTCGTAAATGTACTTAATTGACTTCAACTATAAATTAAATGTTTTACTAATTAATTTGTAGAATGAAACTCGTACGCAATCAAAAAAGTTTTTTTTCGAATAGGAAACTAGCTAAGAACTTTAAGAAACTCTTCCAGTATAAGTATATTGGCACTAAGCAAATTGGAGTCCTTTAATAGAGAAAGCTGTATTGAAAATTATCAAGACCACGTGTAACAGAGCTTAGAACCCAACAGTACTTGAACAATTTATTTACAGTGCTCACTTTTTAAGATATTGCAAGAATTCTTTATATGTTTTGAGCCAATAAGAATTCAAGGAAATCTACTACTTATCCTTGGATAACAAATCACAACCTTTTGTTGTCTTTCTGAATTAAAAAGTTAACATTTTCTTAGGGAAACTGATCGAAAGATTTTTTTTTTTTTTTGTACATATAGTACACACCATCCCAGACAGAAGTCAACCTTCTTAAAACTTTATTAGGTTAATGCAGTCAACTAAACGACGATTTTATAAATATGAAGGAAGTTAACTTCTGCACTGATATATGCAAATCACCAAGAGACCCTAAAATTCTCCCTTAAAGAAATATAACTTTCTTTCTTTCTCTCCTTTATTCCACTTTCTGTTTTTCTGTTAACATTTTTTCATATCAAACCATTTAGTAATACGAAAAGTTACCCTCGAGCTCAAGCAATCTTTTTGTGAAAGCTGTGAGCCTCTTTCCTTCAATTTATATTTCCAATGTTTCCATTGCAGCTTCTGCTTACTACCAGAGTTAGGCGAAAGATTTTAGCTAATTTTTTTATTTTGAAAAAAGAAAAAGTTCTTCACCCCTAGAGCTCTGTAATTTTTACAAAAGCAAGCATAAGAAGCTATTGAAATTTTCTTGGTCTTAGGGCGAAATATCTACACCAATAAAAGATATTTCCTTCATACTGCCGATTGTCGTGTTTTTTCAAGACAAATTGCAACTTCCAAATGTTACTTTATTATCCCATTAACTTGTTTTTTCTTTTTAAATTGACTAAATTAAATTACTACTCCAAACAAGGATAATTTCGTGCTCTTTGAGAATCAACATATCAGCTTGAGGCCATGCCTTTCATTTCTCTCCTAACAATAAATTTTTTTTATTTCTTATAGTTTTTCTACACTTTTGCAGAATCCTTTTGTCAACTAATTCGACTTATAGTATGGCTGACGTGCTCGACAGTCTATGAGAAAGGACGTACAAAATAGAACCCAAGTCTAATGATTACAACTTAATCAAGGACTAGCAAACCTTTTTATTTTTTTAATTTTGTATCTAAATGACTGAATCGTGAAAAGCACATCCTGAAACCACATACTGAGAAAGTTTAATCATTTCACTCACGACAACAACTTTACCACGGCACATAAGATAAATAGTATACACGTGTCATTTATAAAGGAGCAAAATGGCCACAAGGGAGGAAAAATTCGCTACTTAAACGTGGTAATGATCACATGTGTTCCGTAACTCAGTCCCCATTTCCGGTAACTGGGTCTCTTAATGCACTGTCAACTCTACAATCAAGGTGCAAAAAGTTCAACATCTGGTCGAGTTTATATGGGCTTCAAATCTGCCAACTTCCAATAGAATGTCCTTCTCAAAGCGGAGCAATTCCTCGTAAAGTACACTTGTCTAGATATTATTAAGGGTATTCTCCCAGCAAGTAGCAGGACGAAAGCAAATATTCTTAGTGGGTGGGAATATTCGTTTCTTGAAAGTATCGTGCCCTTATATTACCAAAGCTGGATGTCTTTCTACTAGAGAATGCTTTTAGGGATGATAACACTTCCTCAAATAAATGATTACCGTCAACAACTGCTTTGGACATATGAAAAATACCTTTGATGCCATGTCTAAATCATATCTGCCATGCCTACGGAATAACAGTCCTTTCCATTTCCTTATTCGAAAATTTTTTCATAAAATTACTTAAAAAAGCCAGGTGCGTTATTAATAAGAACTTTCAACATGTTCGTAAATTTTTCGTCAGCTTTATTTATGTTAAATGATTTCGCAAAGTACATTTCCAGTGCGAAGTTAAGATTTCGACATGTTAGAGCTAAGAACGCAAGAACTACCCCAGAGGTACTCGTACTACAAATTTATTGCAATAAAAAGGGAATAAAATCAAATAAAATAACTCATTACATTCTAAGACCAGGAGTTGAAAATACGCCCGTTGTAAAATACTCCCTCACCTCGCTCCTGAGCTTTAACATCTGAAGAATTTGTCCAACAGGAAAAAAACCAAATAGAAAGCAGATAGCATTTCAAAACAAAAGAAATAACCTTTTCCAGCCTCTAGGGTGAACATGGGTATCGTTTCTTCTTGAATGCTTCCAGTCAAAGCGACTAGAATTCTTTTCAGTTACACAAGGATTTCAAGCGGAGTCCTGGGGAGATAAACAAGGGTACTCTGTCGAGGGGTATTAAATGAATGATTTCAATTACTGTAGATTAGATTCAGATAAAGCGCGTTCAGTTTACTTTGTAATCTTTTTACCATTAATCCTCCTTTACTTATTCTCAGTGTAACAGCGAAATCCGGAATATTTCCAATAAGCAAGTATTTTCCAATACATACAACAATTACAAACTTTTTCAAGCTATTAACAGCATTAATGAAAAATCTTTTGCTATAATTTTCGAATTTGAAATTCTGCTTTACGGCAAATCATTAATCATTTGATTCGTTCAATTTATTGTCGTGTTTCTTTCCGTTTAAGCAAATTAAGTAACTTCCAAAGCTCAACTTTAAATCGGGCATTCCTCATACAATCAATTCTTCCTGTATTACTTAAAAGTTCACTGCAACGTTTGGTTTTTCAAATGGTTCAACTCAAAACACAACTAAGGCTCCGAATTGCTTTTTTTTTACCACGACAATAGAAATTAATTTAGGACGTTAAAACCATGTAAAGTCATTGCGCTCATTTTCATATCTCTTGTTTTTCTCTTGGCGTGAATCTGGAAATTTCAGGCAATTTTGTTCTAAGAAGTGGTCGCATTGTTCGCAATTACCTTGACAATGCCACTTGGCTGTGTTCCAATACTTTTCGGCCTAGTCTTAAAATCACAATTGAAGCCTGAATGCAAGCAAATGAAACTATTCCACTGAAAACTTTTAGGGCAATTGCCTGCAAATAGACCCGTCGTAACTAGGACACTTAAATACTACCAGGAATTCCGTGATTCTCTTACTTTAATTTACGTACCCATTTGAACTTTTCATTAGCTATAGCTACAAGGGCTGCAATACAATCCAGATTTAATCCGATTGTTGCGTGCCGTGCGAATTCAACCTGCAATCACTGTACTATTTAATCCCTCAACCTGTCCACTGTATAATTTTCTAATAAAAATGATAATTGCATTCAGTTGCTCCTAGTAAATATTTATACATTCCTTTAGTCGATTGTGAGAGATACATAAACTACTTGATATTACAAAGCCCTTATCTTCTCCTTCTGAGTCTTTTACTGGGCTATGGTGCGGAGAGCTAGCCAACAAAAGATTTATGAAAGAATGAACTCGTTCTATTATTGCAATGACCATATCATCTCACAGAGCTTGCGTTATTCGCACGAATATGAACTCACAATTTGTTGGTAACCACCTGCACAAGTTTATTGAATTAACACAAAGCATTCATTTTAGAATACTTATAGAAGCCAATTACAACAAAAAAAAGCATCCAATTATTATAATAAAGCTTAGTGCACTTAATGAAAGCTTGCGACTCTAAAAACGCCTATCAATAATTCGAGATGAAACAACCTTCACAAGGTGATGGAAAGACCATTCATCGTATGTTGATTTACACATGCACTTTCGTCATCCTACATTCACACAATGGGCAATCAAATAATCAATCTTCGGTTCAGCACTGAATTTTGTACTTAGAATGCGGGTGCCTGCCATAAGGTCAATATANACCTGCACAAGTTTATTGAATTAACACAAAGCATTCATTTTAGAATACTTATAGAAGCCAATTACAACAAAAAAAAGCAACCAATTATTATAATAAAGCTTAATGCACTTAATGAAAGCTTGCGACTCTGAAAACGCCTATCAATAATTCGAGATGAAACAACCTTCACAAGGTGATGGAAAGACCATTCATCGTATGTTGATTTACACATGCACTTTCGTCATCCTACATTCACACAATGGGCAATCAAATAATCAATCTTCGGTTCAGCACTGAATTTTGTACTTAGAATGCGGGTGCCTGCCATAAGGTCAATATACAGGGTTTACTCCACATATCCATAGAATATGTTTACAACGCATAGAACCCACTTCTGGGGAGCAGTCCTTTATATAAATGAATTTTGAGTTAGTAATCTTAAAGGAAGAACTTTTGACGTTTATATGCATACAAAGAACATTTTCAAAAATAAAAATAATTCTGATTCTGGAAGCAGCTGGGAACGAACACCAAGCAAAATCAAAATGAAGTGGTACTCATCCTTTAAGCTAAAAAACTTTTTGGGATGCCTCAAGAAAGTTGACAAAATTAAATCTCCTTGCTGTCTCAAGAGTCCCATTATGTCTGCTGTGACACAAATTTTAATTAAATCCATCAGCCTCCAGTGACTTCTTTAATTGCACTCGTCCTTTTATTTCTTTGAATAATTCAACAGCTCAGTTGTTAGTGCTATTTCACCTGGCCCGAACAGTGACTAACATACCAGGTTAGCTTACTCCACAGTTAGCATACCCAGTTTTAGCTTCCACTAGGATTTTAATGAGCCTTAGTCAAAGGTTTTTATAATTAATTGGATTCTGATGTCTTTAAAGAAAAAATTAAGAACTATCAATGCACAGTTCTTCCTTACATCAAATTTTTTATTTTTAAAAAAACTACACTAATTTCTTGTGACCTACATAATAATGGTAACAACCCGATTACTTTTCCTTAAACTTAATTTCATTTATTAGCTTAGCACTATAATCAGATAATTAAATATATCCTCAAAACAGACCATTACCCAATCTAAATTGAGCCAAAGTAACAAATAGAACTGAAAATCCGAACTTTTCCTTGATTTCAAATAAACCTTCAGTCTTCCGCTTATGCACTCATGGACAATATACTTGGATTACAAAAACATATTAAAAATTTAAGCTAAGCGGCCAAAAACACCAAAAAATAAAGTGACTATGAGTTTTAAAACTCAATTCATTCCCTTTTATCTTGGGTATTACAAGATTTACTAAAACCCGGCAACTTCTAACCAATACTCCAAGTAAAATACAAACCCAACCGCTATCCTATACATTGCACTCTTCAGTTATGAATTGAAATAAATGTCATCTTAATTTCGGATCTTTACTAACAAAATAGCTACGAATTATTCTTTTCTCAAAATGTCAAATAAGAATTATACATAACGAGTCCCTGTGGATTAGTCTTACACCTCATCCAGAAACAGACAAAGTAATTTACTAAAACCCATTACATGAGCCTAGAACAGGAAACTCCCTGTGACAAATCCGACCTATTTAAAAAGTTACTGGTTTGCATAAATTCTAATTTAATTTACGAGCATCAACAACAAATTCATAGGCTTAATTGTTGGCCGCAAAATTCAATTGACAAAACACGCTAATTAATTACCTAAATTTCTGCGAACGCTATACATTGTCCTGACATTATTGTATTTAATGCAAGGAGCGAGTGCGTGGGCCATTTGGTAGCCAAAGAAACATGTAAAATTAACAATATTTGGCAACTTACGCAAACAAAAGTTCAAAGGACCGCCAATAGGAGCCTTCGGCTCCAAATAACATTGCCATTCTGCGACAGATTTGCAAACTCAGCTGCACCTTCCCCTGCAGTCAGTGAGCATATTTCGCTAGTAAGGACACTAACCATTTTGACCAATTTCAATTGGGCATACAACGACACGCCAATAAACCGCTCTATTATCATCTACAGCTCCAAAATTTTATTTTTATGCAATGAATAGAATTCCTAAAATTAATTAAATACTTCAATAGCTCACCTTACCCTCATTCATAGAGCGATATTATATAACATTGTTCCTCATGAGAATGAATTAACTGAAAAGTAAAAAAAATAATCGAAATGTCCAAATAAACCTCCAATATCAATTTAATTTGGTAATTTTCAAACGATAATGTCATTAAATCAAAGTATCTCTGCAGTTCTCTAACCTACAGCTCTATCTTTTCAAAATATATCAATAAATGAGACTATGAGCATCTCTCTAAATAGCTCATTCAGGGCCACTCATTAATCAAAATTTTATAAAGCACACCTGGACGATAACCGTTCTAAGAAGATGAGCATTTCAATATACATGTACGCTAAAACCTATTGAGAATGGGGAGACCAACAGTAGTCGGTAAAGCATCTTCCATTTAGAAAGATTTATTTCAGCTTGTTGTAGCTCCATCACAACCAAAGCGCAGATAACAGGCTCCAAATTGCAATGAAGGAGTCGCAATGAGCTTCTTAAAATATCATTAGGGATGGTGAAAATGAGTCCGCATTACTGGCGGTCATGTCACGTTGAAGCAAGTTACATGATTTACGGGAAAATAATTTCTCGCAGATTGGCCATAATCGATCTCTACAGCGAACCGGGTACGTTCTACGAGCACGTCCTTTTATTGAATCAACTTACAAAGGGCGAATGTGGGAGTTAGCACACAGCCAATTGTCACGTAATGCCTATTAAGAGTTTGAGACGATTTCGCCTTTTTCTTTTTCTTTTTCTTTTTCTCTTTTTGTTACACTATTCATCTTAGATAGATGTTCTTATAAAAATGTTTTCTTATAAAAATTGCCCTCTGACACAGACCATTCACAGAACGCATCATGTTTCTAGTTTCCATCGTATCCATCCATGAATGGTTCCTATAAATACAATATAGTATGTATGGTTACTATAAACTATACAAAATTAGCTTCTGTCGTTTTCTGGTAAATTAAGGTAAAATCAGCAAGTCAGCTCAGCAGGTACTTAAATTGTTAACACACTAAATATGTAAGAATCAAAATTTATAGCAATTTAATTGTAGAAACTTAATACGCTAGAGCTTCTCATATAGAAGAACAAGATGCATAAAATTGTCGCACTTAAAGAAAAATTACCAGAATCCCAAATGGTAAATAGACCCTCTTAGCTACTTTACCTCATGAAACAACAACATTTAAAAAGTTTTCCTTACAACTAAAATGAATTTGGGCTGAATTCATGTTCATCTTGAAATAATGCGAAGGAGTGACCTGATTTTTCTTGCCTACTTCATGAAAAGCGAGTAGTGATAGTCCAAGTTCAAAAATTATTTATTTCTTTTCAGACCATCTTTCTATGAGGTAAAAGTGCATGACCTCTTCAAACTTTCAACTCAAATATTTTTTTTTTTAAATTCACGCTATCTAGAGAAAAACCCTTAAAAGTTTTTGAGTAGATCTCTTTACTCCTAAATTGAGCTGCCAGATACGTTCTTCGCGTTATCATTATTTGCCGAGACTAATTAGGCATCTTGGCGCTGAAATGGTTGCTGATGCAATTAAAACTTTTTCCAAGTGATTTTAGCGGAAAAATACTATAAAAGATGCTCGTTTTCTCCAAGGGGTGAAAAACTACAACACTTGCATTTGCACTTGCACTTGCACTTGCACTTGCATCAACCGAGGAGTTTTTTATACCCTTGTGCTCTGATTATCCCCTCCTTAAGATATACGCGAAGTGGTTGCTGAAAGCATTTTAATGAGTTGTGGCTGCCTCGAAAAGTGCTTTGGATGAAGTTATTTTTATTCCCTAAAGTGGCGTTAAATAATTCTAAAATAACTAAAAAGCACCAAGTATTAGTTGACCTGTCAAAAAATTCTCATGGGAGCTGAAATGCGAAAGCAAAAACAAAATGACCAAATGACTGCCCTCATTATGATCCCATTGGGTCAATTAAAGTGATTTGTGAAAAACCATCAATTTTTATGACTTATGCTGCATCAAGAGAGACACCAGTTAAAAAATGTGAAAACGCAACAAGAAATCTGTCAATTACAAAATTATGTGACTGATTGAGGTTCCATCGAAAATTTCCACTAAGGGATTGCTGCCCAAAATACCACATCCCTTACACTCTACCAGCAAGAGCGTGTGTAAATCGATATGCAGCTTAAATATTACCGAAGGTCCCTTCTGGCTACCATGGCTGTTATTTTACAGGAATGTAATTAAACTTTTTTTATTATAAATTTGAGGCCTTTTTCCCGAATTTTACACTCCTTTTTGTTCGCTTAGTACGCCAAAGGATTTTACTTTTTATTTTTTTGTATTTAAAATGACCATTGGTGAATTTCAGATTTTGGAAATAGCGCTAAAAGTCTGACCACAGATCACAATTAACAAATTGTTTGGATTCGCACGAAAAAGCTGCAAAATTAATGTGATAATGAACTACAAATTTCACAAATTGATACCACAAAAGCATAATTAAGAATCAAAAATACATTTTTTGTTCGATTAGTTCATTTTTTTTCTTCATGACTGTTTTCTATTTGAATAAAGCCATCCAAGTTTGATGGTAATCTAATTTTTTTTTTTATTTTGAAAAATTAACCATTAGACTGGCTTATTATCCCCCGTCCACCCCAACTTTCTATTTAGGAAGCATTTGAAAATAGTAAAATAAAAAACTTACCACATACGAGCGTTTAAAATTCTAACTACTGTAGAATTTATTGACCCTACCTGATTCCCGAATGTATGCACAATTTTTATACGAACCGTTCTAGTGCTCGCCTATCTACAGTCTAGAATTGCTTACTTGATATTTTTGGACTTAATAATATTAGCAGGAAAGATAAAAGAGCCAGTTGTAAGAACACCAAGCGGGATATCCGGTTGTGTCTTTTGTAAAATTAAGAATATACTACTGGCAAGACACAAATCACAAACTCCTTAAAACCACATTTCCTTTTGTTTTATAGAAAGGCTTCTAATCATATTTAAGCCCGTAAAGCCCGGGAACTGCTTTGTTCTACATTTCATAGCTCAGAATTAAAAAGGAAGTAATAATAAAAAGCTTTTGGGTAATGGCCATCATGGACAAATTTCCTGACTTGTAGTTCAAATCTTTCCACAGTCTTCACTCATACAAACGAAAACAATAAAAATTTTATAGAATTCTGGAAACATCATTAAATCTCATAGTGTTATTTTAGTAGAAGTTAATAGCTTCTCAACATGGTAAAAAAACGACAGATATTTTTGGGGTTGTAGTTCGTATACATAGCAAGCACAAAATACTGACTGTTGCTTAACACACAAACACTGCCGAAAAAAAATGCTCCAAAGTCTGGCATAAGCTTCAATTCACAGTAAAAAAAATAAAACTTCAATTTAATGATGCTTTCTATGTTTTCAGATTTTACCATGTTACATTATCCGCCTTATATAAAAGCTGTCTGCCGGAAACTGGCTCTGTTCCTCTACTGTGGGACCATCTAAGTAACTCCAAAGTAATTTCATTCACGTAAATGAAAATTAAGGACACAAATTTACAGTAAACAATGCTTTATCTCCATTGCCATATAATTTTCTAGAAAGATACAACAGTTCCAGGATAACAAGAATATTACGACGTACTGGAATTGTACAATAAAATGAAATTATTTTCAACATTTTTCTGGACTACGATGGGAGCCCTTACTTTCTTTCCCTACCCTGATTAGAAAATACATTTTTTGGCCAGGGTGCTAACTCAAAGACTAGTTTTATCTGGGCTCTTGACGCTTGATACTCTTTTTTTCTACTAAGTTTCTGCTATTTTACTCTATAAAGACACTAAATTATGTAAAACCAATCTACTTTCGAATCTACTTTGAAAGGTAATAAAAGTCAGATACTTTACAAATATAATAAAACCACACCACACGAATATGCTTCCTAAATTGAATTCAATCATTTACTAGTACTCGTGGCTTATGAAAAACTTTCTTAACTATTTTAGCTTTGACCTGATGCTGTCTATGTAAGTCCACTAAGAGAATAATAAAAAGTTGCTTTAGTTCTCAAGTTAAGTATCGAAAGGCCCTTCATCCACTACATGTTCTTCTTCATCAAACTCTCAGTTTGATGGCCTAAAGATCTCCTATTAACAAAAACAAAAGCCCATAAATAAAAAACGAAATAATAATTAAAGCTTAGTGTTTTGGAAGAATAAAATTTCTTCGGTGCGAACCTTTTTCTACTTTAAACCTCTTCCCTCTCCTCAATATAATTCTAAAAGATAATACTTTCTGCAAACATTGTCAGGCAAAATTTTAGGGTGTTGTTTAAATTACACAATTAAAACAGTGAGTGTTGTATCTACAACAACCCTCGCAGTAGATCTTTCCAAGCATTGCAGTACTTTCAGCAGCGAAATTATACAAATTTTCAGTCTGAAATGACTTAATTCATTCACCTGAATTATTAGGAACCATTCTTATCATAAATTTCAGTTTTTTTACAAAACTACTTGCATTTTTGTTAAGCGATTTTCATAAATACTTTAACTGGCAAGATAACTCGATTAGTCTTTTTGAGAAGACCTACCGTAGCTTAATTTTTTTTTCCTTTTCAAATAATAAATTAATTTCCATCAATTTTCAAAAAGCTAAAGACTTGTCTCCATTGATGGAGCGCGATGTACAAAAGTTATACAAATTTATTTACAGAACGCACAGATAGCTAAAATCGAGAATTCAATGTTTTATATGGAAAGTGACATATAGTATATAAAACTCTGGGTGATAATTGAGGCCATCAGAAAGCTTGTGTACCTACTCGTTCCTCTTTGTTAAAGCCAAAATATGCTATGTAAATTTCAGTTCGTTCTTCTACTAGAAAACGTACAACAAAATACTAGGCTTAGTCTAGCACCATAAACTTTCAGCCTTCATCAGTTTTCTTTGCATAGAGAACCATTTGAGAAAAAAAGGGGTACAATAAGTGCAGAGAGTTGTCCATTTAAAAACACATTAGTTATGTCTATACTAAAAAGAATACTTTCCCAGAAGTTTAGATCTCATGCAATTTTCGACATCTGCATTGATTTACAGCAAATGAATTAAAAGAAAAAAATTTAATTAATTTTAGGCAAACATTTCATTTCTGCATTTCATTTGCAGACTCGATCATCCAGATATCTTTAGGACTATGGCTCAAAAATTTGATTAAAAATCTACATAGGTGTACATCCAATCCAATCTGGTAGATCTTAGATCACTCCTTAAATTTCACATTTTACGTCTTGATTTCAAAATAATATCAAAGTCCTCAGATAATATTTTAGGGTAGATTTTACTGTATCATCTCTGAATAAGATGTCATAAACTGCTAATAAAATATTCATCGCATAAAGAGGTATCCACTTCTTAAGTTGCTACGTCAAATAGAAATAATTAAACGATAAATCTCCTACTAATGTTTAGCATTCTGCTTACTCTAGGACTATTTTAATTTGCCCCAAACCCTACTTAGATAGACCAAATTGGGGCCCATTGACACTCAATATTGCTTCAAAATATCCAACAGTACAGAAGAGCTTCAGGATGTGCATGTTTGTGTGCCCAGTCTGGTCAGGAAGGCCACGTGTATAAAGTTGCTTTTGTCAATTTTGCAGTATCTACGATTTATGTGCTTTAGGCAGAAAATAATTAATCCACCCTCATCCACGGTCAACCTCTGTCCTGGTTTTATTCATAGTGCGCTTCACTCTGGAAAATGGAATTTGACTCTACAGAGACGGTACGGGTGATTTGATTAATTGTGGACTCAATCCAAAATAGTAGTACCTTCCTGTTCAACTTTTGCAGCCTTTTTCATCAACTTAATCCCATTCCAGCCTTTAAATATTGAAAGATAGAGAACATCGTCCAAACTACGATGACGACGATTATTTCTCTTCTAGCAAGTTCTAAATGCTCGTATGCTTTAGAAATAATAGCACCGTGGGGCTTATGCTAACCACTTAAGCAGCAGCTGTCTCCATGAAAAGGATACAACACCCCCATATGGAAATGCATCCCTTAATTGAATTTGTAAATTCCCAAATTGAGTTCCAGCACTTTTGAATGAGTTATGCATTTAAATGAAATTTTATCCGACAGTATTCAGTCCATTGACTCCCATGTTTTAGAATGTAACCATCAATAAATAGGTCGTGGAATATCTTCCAACATTCACCTGCTTAACTAGTAGCTTTTAGGCTCTTTCAAAGTAAAAAAAGTAAAAAAAGTAACAACTTAAGATCGAACATATACTTCTGCAATACAACTATAAAATCTCAAGAGTAGCCAATCATGTAGAAGAAAATCAAAATTCAAATTCCTAGTATATAAAAATTCAATCAAAAGTTTCCTTGTGTATGAAAGCATAAGCATATATCTATAAATTGAGAACTTACAATCTCCAATGTATTTTAGGGATGTATTAAAATATGTGCAACCACCATTCTGAGCAATAAAATTAATCACTACTTAATCAAAGTATAAAACAATACCAATTAAAACACATAAAGTTTAGAGCATTAGTTAAACGTCTAATAATACATCGAAATTAATAAGAAGGTTAGTATTAAGAAAATAACTCTTCGAAAAACCATTTCTCCCAGCGACTATTCAAAGGACAACCTAACGAAAAATTTTATTAGGAAGTATGCAAAGTTCAAACGAAACTGCAATACTCGTAAATCATTTTCTCAAGAAATCTTAGTTTTCTTTAAAGTTGTTTAATGAAATTTTCATGTACCTCAAAAGAAATCAATACATTCCACTAAAACTGATATCCTGTCAGTTTACAATTTCCTTTAAGTGTAATTCCGAAACTTATCTATCAATAACTTATCATCTACTTACCTTCTTTAAAGCTTACTAAAGCTCGTGTTATCAAGCCGAATATCTAATATTAAAAGTGATGGCATATCTGTCATACATTGCCCTGAAAGGCAGACACTCCCCAGTGTTCAACCCTCATAAAACTTGATTCAACAAACAACAGGTGCACCCAAAACTGCTATCAGTCAAATTAATTTGCAACTCCTTCCTCCAAAATGAAAAAGAGCTTGTACGAATATAGCTGCATGTATAAATTGACAGGTTCCGCATATATGTAAATGGATAAGGCAGCCTCCCGGAGGTATCTAAGCACTGTTTTCTGTGACGGTTGTAAGCGTTAACACATTCTGAGAATTATGAGTAGAAATATCTACAGAAAGATAGCATCGAATGAATTATGACAGAATATCCTTTCGCTTGGCATACAGGGATCGAAGGAGGTACAACATACGAGTAACTGCCCTAACTCAAGTCATGAGAAAATTTATAAAGACGGCTGACAACGGCCAAATTTGTCTTACATAGATATGGTGACTTGTTATTAAAAATTATATTTTTTTTACGACAAGGACGGGTTTCATCCGTTTTCCATTCTTGAAGTTCAGCGGTAATGCCAGGCAATATGGTCCCTAGGCCCGTCATTTCTTACTTTACTGGTTATTTTTCTTCATTTTCCCAAACATTTTTACTTTTTGCAGAATCATGTTAAATAAATAAATAAAAAAATAACCATAAATAATGGAAAGTACCTACTCCTCTCCTTCCGTACATTTCCACTCTCTCCCGTACATTTCCACAGCCACATTGGTTATATGTATGTAACTCAAAATTTATTTTACACAGGAAAATACTCCGTTTTGCCACAAAAAAGCTAAACTTGCATAGGCCTATCCAATCTCCTGGCAGTTATTGCCCAAAACCCCCAGTATTCCAATCTTCCTACTCTTTTCGGTATTTCTTAAAAGTGTGAATATGGTTACCATACGTAAGGCAGGTCCAATGAACAAGTATGGCGGAATGTGTATGTGAGCTTAGATCTCAGATCTCCTGTCTTGTTTGTCATGCAATTTTCTTTATATAAAAATTCTGTGTTGCGTCAAAATTCAATTTCGTAGGAATAATAGCTTTTCTTCCCACAAAAGATATAACTCAAGTGGACGGACTAATAAACCTCTGTGAAGAATAAAAGTTATTATATTTAAGGCAGTACTGGCCATTTTTCCAGAAATATACGACATTACCTGAAGCTTTGATGTTTTTAGAATAATCTCGAAATAATCAGCAAACCTGCTCAGCTAATAAGTTCTTATTCAGATATTCCGATGAATGCGACTTACAGTAAGGCATATTTTCTTTCCTTTCATATTCCAATTAGGCTACCTTTTCAAGATTATAACAAATTCAAAAAAAGAAAAATAGAGATTCTTTCATATATTGAGGTTCGAGTAATAGAAAAGGAGAACATCTAACGTACGTACTATACCGAAGCAGTGTATTTCATCTTTTGCAATACAACTCCCTTTTCAACCAAATTAACGAACGAGAATTTAATACCCCAACTCAATAAGCAATAATACGAGTAATTAATTATTAAAATGAAATATCTTGTTCCAAACTTCACCATTGTCATAAATGTGTGGCTTTCATGTCAGACCGTCTTGAACCAAAACTACAAGTAACTCCAATCCAAAGTATTTTCAAAATATTATTCAAAGTTGAGTGAAATTTTATTAAAGTTATCTTCAAAGTACAATAATTGGAAACAGAATCTCATGAGCCATGCACATTTTCGAAAAGAAATTAACATAAGAACATTCAACAATAAACATCTGACAAAGGCACCATATTTGCCGAATTTAAGCAGACATACCAAAGTGTTCCCTCCATCAAGCTATCATTTATAGTACAAAAGAGCTCAACTGAAATACCAACCAGTTGTGAGCACTTGACATTATAATTAACGCATGTTAACGGGGCGAATCAAATGCTTATTAATTGCTTACCCCCAAGAAGGCTTTGGAATTCTACTTAAGCTCTTAATCCCTTCCCGCTAATACAAGAATTATTATAATAAATTTTCCAGTTCCATGCAAATGTTGCTTACCCATCTGTCAAGTTAAGTTGGAAAGTTTTATCCTGAAACTAAGATTTTGGATAAGCGTTCGATAACAATACAGAGCTTTTCTAAACAGAAAGACGTTTATAAAGTTCCTCTAACGGTCCATTCGGTTCTTTTAATTTTAACTTTAATTTCAGTTTCACTTAAAGAATGGAAGTCTCGTTTAAATGTCTTTCAGAAAATAACACATTGCTTCGGAATAACATGCGTCTACCTAAAAACAGAATACGTTTTTAATCTTAAAAGGTATCCTGTCTTATTATTTTTGAAGAGCACTTTGAATAAATGGATGGCAATAATATTTTACGAATATTTGAAACAATTCTGAAAGTATAATCGATGAAAATGGGCGAAACGTCAACTCTTTGGTACACAACTACATTTCCTTTGACCTTTTTCCCTTGGAAAGACTAGAAAGACTATTCAAATAAAATCTAAATAGTTAAGCTTCCCTAGTCTCATCGAAAAAGCCCTTAATCATCCTGCAAAATTCAAGTTGGATTTCATTCATGCTATTATAGCTATCCATTTAGTATCCCGAAGAGCACCTTTGAATTCGTCAACCTTTTAGTCAAGTTATGCATTTAAATTGGCACGTTTATAGCAGTTGGCCTGACCCTTTTGAACATCGACGAAACCATTTACTCGTAATAATCAAACATTTCTCGGAAAGGGAGCAATGTCAGCAGATCACATCTGAATTGATGTTAAAATTTAGCCTTTGGACTATGGCTACATAAAACGATAATCAAAAATTTTTCAGTACTTTCAACCCGGACATAGTTTAGTTTGTTCTACGCCTGATTAAAAAAAAACTCGAACATGTTCTGGCCAACTCCAGTTTCGAAGATTTTTATTATTAAAACTAGAACATTATTTATAGATGAGAAATTTATTCTTTTGAATGTTCCAAAAGAGAGCGAGTGTATGTCAGCTTCAGAATCATTATTGAAGAATGCCATTCAGAAAAGGAAATGAGCCATTTCCACTCTATCTGCAGCATTCTTTTTTGTCACAACTGAAATTGTCCTGAAAATTAGAAATTCCATTCAGTCAGTCCAAACAGAGTGGCAGTCGACTGATAACAGCTACAACACACAAGAAATCAACTATTGATACCAAAGACCTAAGGAAAGAAGATCCAAGATTTTCTGGTATATTTTCATCTCTACATCTTAAATTAGCATAATGGATGCAGGGTATAAACTTTTTACCCTTTTTTACGCCCCTCTTACTTCATGACCGTCAAGGGATACAGCAGTTTCTGTCTGTGAAGCCTATCCATTTCATCCATTTGTTGTTTTAATTTACGAAACTCCCAAGATAGTACTTTCCAAAAGACACCATTTGTGCAGGATTGTTATAATATACAGTGCTGGTTGCCCTAACATCGGAAGGTGGCAAATTTAATGGCACCATTTACCCATCTAACTCTTGTCAAACGGTTTCCAAATATTCACGTCTTTCATTCTCAATTGCCCCCATTTCCATTTTTTCTCTGTTCATTCTCTTCTGTATTTTCTAGACTTAGTACTGATAATTTATTGCCTATAAAATTTTAAAAAACCCAATTCAAAGTCATAATAGTTTCAAAGTAAGACCATCCAAGTCCTTTGAGGCAATCATATTTAGATATGGTAAATGCTAAAAGCAAAATAATTAAAGTATTTCATATTAAGGAAAGTGCTCGTACTAAAAGATTTTTGATATTACATTTGAGTAAAACCTCTCAAAATGAACTGGAAAACATATACAAGAAGTAGCAGCACATTTGAATCACGTTTGAACTTCTACATCCTTAGAGCGGTATAAGGCCGGTGAAGTATAGTAGCTTAGCCCTAACCACTTTACCATTAAAAGCGACCTAGACGATAATCAGGATTAATAAGCCCAGTTTTCCACTTGATAAAAACCATATCTAGTCTCCCCTGAGGCCAGCTTTTTCATGTGTACACATAATTTCTTCCCTTTCATATTCGCCGAGTTTGTTTGAATGCATTTAATCAATTTCCTATTTGCTAGCCTGTACCTAGGAAAACATTAGAATATTTTTAGACAACTTGACAACTTATTTGCAATTGCAACTGATGTGAGACTGATAAGGCTTTAGACGACTGATGATGCTTCCCTTGAGATGGGATTGTGTTCAAATATTCAAGTGGATGAAAAAAATAGAAACTAGCAACAATGAAAGTGCAAAGAAGTCAATAACATTGCCCAAATTAGTTCTCAATAAATTTTAATATTTTCCTTAATCTAGCTGCACATCCACGGTACTGAGATATTTAAGTATAAGATTTTCTCCAGAAAAAAAAAGAAAAATTATCAAAAGTAATAATTAAAACTTGCTTTCAGCAAATAACCATTTTCACAATCTTCCTTTTTCGCACATAAAGCATGCTCATGCCTCTACCTTATAAGAGCAAACACACATATCTCTGTGTAATCAAATTTACAATCCCAAGCTAACATCCTACATAACTCTACATAATTATTTTAAATTTGTTAATTTGTTTAACTTCCAACTTTTGTTTGTTAAAAAAAAAAGTTATTACAGACAATTTGTAAATATTGAAGAAGTTAATTCAAATTTTCCTCCTACAAGAATTTACAAATCTTAAGGGATCTCATTTTTGTTGAAAATTAAAATAGTGCGCAAGTTGTCCAAACTTATGCCCGTATGTGGTACGAGGACTTGAATAGCTCCCAAATAGTAATCACAAAATTTCGAATTAAGAGAACTTAATTTTACGATTAGTAAATTCGAAAGCAAGCGGTCTAATGGTCCCATTAAACTAAATTTTGTGAGACTCAAACTGATATCAAACTGGTGGTTAGTTTATGGTATATGAACCATCGCTTGCAGCGGGTAACACTTTTGCTTCGTAAAACAGTAATACTAGCCGGTTAAATTAAACATTTACAAGATGAAGTGACTAGAGATACTGCAACAGGATCCCAAATGAAGAGTAATAAGTTTTCATTATCCTTAAAATTGAGGTGAAACAAAGTTTGTATTTCCGCGGCAATTGCAACATTAACTCCAATAGATGCTGTTAACATTTGAGAAGGGTCTGGCAAATTGTTAGCATGTTTACATTTATGTTGGCAAAGTAATTCTGTAAAATTAAACACTCACAAATATTTTGTAAAAACGACAAAGCTATCTCCACTGGCAGAAAGACAAAAAGAGATAAATAAGCCCTTCCTGTTTCTTGAAAATTTAATCAGAACAAATATACTTTTGGTAGCAACATTTGCCATTTGCAGACTTAATAATGGGGTAGAGTTTATATTGTGATGAACATACAAATGACTTGATTTGGTTAACGACGTAGGAATAAAATATAAGAAAAATCCTCGAAAAGTGCTACAAAGCTAAAAAATTCTCCTATTTCATGAGACACAATTCCATATTACTTCCAAATAAAAGGATATTATCGATCACAAAATAACCCCAAGGATAAACAAAAGTTTCCTTGGACGATGTTTGCAAGTTTTTTCCTATAATCTAAGCATATAAACTAAAAGAGCTCAGGATTACAACGTTATCATCAACGTCTTGTGTAGACACTAACAAAAAAAGTAGAAAAACTCATCTATCCTTATCGAAATTGCTACTTCAATTCATGAGTTCCTTAAATACTTCGGCTTTTCCAGTAAATAAATAATAAATAAGCAAAGATCCTAGTTTATATAAGTAAAAATAAACAAGCAAGAGATTTATCCCTTAGGAGAAAATCCTTTCTTTCCCACAGATGCTTTTCAACAAGATATTATTTCACCTTGGAGATGTTCACTTTTAGATCTATCATAGAATTGATTTCATTTGTAATACATCGAAAGAGGCCTTCCCAAAATCAAATCTTAACAATTCATTCTAAAGTAAATACGAATGGACTGAGTATGGGCTCTTCCTTATTAATTTACTCATATTTAGCCTTGTTCCCCCATAAAAACAGTTTAAAGTTTTGCAAAAATTGCTAATTTTAAATGACCACCATTCATAAAAAAAGAGTTTTATTTATAAAAGTTTCTGAATGAAAAAGGTTAAATTACAGCAACTGTTATTGGAATTTTTCTAATGACTCCAGTAACTTTTAATTGGCTATAAAAAAGACTTTCGTGAAATTAAAAATACCTCTCTGCTACAAAGCTAACACCTTCAACATCTCTTCATCGTAAGAAAGCCTTACTTTTCGATACACTTGTATTGTAATTGCGTCACTAATAAAAGCAAATCGAAGCAAATTTCTTACAACTGAATTACTTCTTCAAGGCTTCTATACTTTCTTTTTATTAAAAAACATCTGTGGGAAACGGAACAGCAGGTAGTTTTGCCTAAAATTATGGACCTTTAAAATTTTAGTTATTTCACGTTTCAATCCCTGGTGATTTTAAAAATTTATAGAATTCACAAATCTTCCATTAGCAGTTATCCTCATAAATTCGAGACACGGCAAAGACACACCTGTTAAATGCAGCTATTTTTACCAGTAATTTTTTCGCAGCCAATACAATCGTTCTCAGTTATACTAATCCATTTCCAGAATAAATAATAGCATAAATATATGGGGAGATATACACACAATTCTTTTTCCCCTAATAGCCATCCTTTCCCACAAGCTTCTGGGTCATCGATTTTATTGTCTTCGGTAACAGTTAATTTTATTTCGACATTAAAGCAACAGCGAGGCCTAAAAACCCAAAAATGGACTATTTAAGCAAAACAGTACTCCTGCAAAGTTGCAGACTATACCAAGACCTCATGGTTGGATGGTGACAAATTGGCCCGATTAATGTCGACATGATACTAAGGGTAAGGTAATCATTTCCAAATAGGATCCATTAATTAGAACTTAAATTTGGACGGAAGGAAATCCAGTCATTTTACCTCAAACGCTAACTGTCAATCAGTAGAACTTGTTTACGGATGCAACAAGTATTACAAACAAATACCACTCCAAGCTAAAGTAACTTCTGCCCTATATGTCCTGGAGCTACTCCCAAAAATTTTTCATTGCATTAAAAATAAATGTATTTCCTTCCTTATTTAATATCGACCACATTTCCCAAATCAAGATGTCCGTTTCACTAGTTCCCGACTAGAGACTCCAAATTAAGCGATACGCAATCGAACGACGTGCTTCTAAAAAAAAAATATCCATTTGTATTTATATTGCGGAATTGTGAAGATGTGCTTCTCTAAATTAACATTGAAAAAAGTTGGAAAAGTAAGGAAATCTGTGTATAATTTTAAATACTCGTAAATTGAAAGCACTTAATTAGAACTCTTCGATGCGTAAGAAATGTGTGTAAAAATTAAAATTCTACTTTGGGCCTGAAAGCAATACGAAAAACTTAGGAGTGTTTTTGACAAAATTAAAATCAAGAAGTTTTAAAAAAATTACAAGAAATCTTGAATAAATTTTTACTGCATCAAAATAACATGCATGCTACTGCTGCTCAAATCTAACACACATGCAGGAAGTTTTTAAGAAATTCAGAGTGGCACTTCCTGTTGATATTCTTTTGCTGGGAATTCTACACAATTTGGCCCTACATTCTACTATACATACGTTTCGAATTATCTCCTTGGGGCTCATCCTTCTGCACTGAATTGATTTAAAGAGCAATACAAGGATTTGATCAACTTTTGCAGACGTCATCTTAAAAAGGACCTGATGCGTCATCTCCATCTTCTATAGGAAAGAAAACCTATCGACCAGCACCTAAGTCCTCTTTTAACTATTCTGCCATAAACTTTCTGTACAATGTCCAAGTTTTCAAGTGGAAAAACTTTTCAACTATGTACAACCAGTTTGGCTTTGATTTCTTTGGGATGCACTCACCCGCCTTGGAGACAAGCAGCTCTATTCGGATCCTATCAATGAAATCTTGTATCTAGTCCTTATCTTTTCTTTTATTTTCTTTTATTTTCTTTTATTATATTGTTGCTACTTTGTTATTCGCTTTGTTGTCGGGTTGTTGTTATTATTATTATTACAGTTAACGGAAATAAATTCGTTTGCCAAGAATATTATGCTTACGGCAACGAATTGGCAATTTTTCAAGGAAGTAGATTGGATCCTAGAAATCTAAAAATGGCGAAATAAAAACCCACAAGCTATAAATCGGACTGAAGAATCACCAACAAGGTCTCGGGATTCTCTTGATGCTTTCACTATTAAAAAGGTATTTTTTCCTTTTATTACTGAATTCTTCTTGATTTGAATAATAACGTGGCTACAAAATATAATCCAAATGCAAGCTTTTTTTTCAAGCTTCTGGTTATAATAAAACTAACCATTTTTAATATTTTCAAAAATACAATTACTTAGGTAACTTTATTACAAAAAAAAATAGTTTTAACACTTATAATGTTTTTTTTTTATCCGATCATACTAATACATTTGTCTTGCAAATGTTAATTTTCAAAATTAATTCTGAATCTATGAACCCAAAATTATACTGACTTAAATCTGAGAAAGATTAAAAAGTGACAGTAAATTCTTAAATACTTAAATTCAAGAAAATTTTGATGATTGCAAATTTGCAATTTCTTTAGTAAATAGTCCTTATCTCAAGAATATAAGCTTTTCTGAACTAATTCCTATTCATGTGATCATTTAAAACACAAATAAATAAAGAAAACAACATTTAATTCTATGATAATTTTATTTATTTCCAATATAATCAGAAAAAACATATCATTTAAATGGACAACTTGGAATAATGTTTTTAATAAAGCTAATCTTCTTTCAATTTTAGTGAAATAGGCTCATTCCTTCTAGATATAACAACAGTCCAGTTTAAAATCCACGAGGGAAAGAGCACTGCAGTCCCAATTGAAAATAGCCAGTTCCCATAAATCTATAAAAATGCTATTATTATTATTTTATTTACAATATGATTTCAAGTTTTATTTTACAATAGAATCAACTGCGGCAAAAGTCAATCCATCCATAAGAGCTGTGATAGCCCTAGAGCCAGCTTCTTGAAGATCCAGTTCAGGGAATGATTGCAAAGTCAAAATAAGTACTGTTAAATAAGCTACAGCTAACGGATGCAATATAACGATGTAAATTAAACTAAAGCTGCAAGGGATTAGATTTGTTACATATAAAAAATCGCACATTTATAAATTACCTTCTTTTTATTGATCTGTCTTTTATATCCAGAAAAATAGCAGAAGGGACAGTGATTACAGCTACTATAAATCCCAATGAGAAATTTAGTAACCCGACAACAATTAAACTGCATCCTAAGTGTAACAATGAAGCAATGTGTAACAACTAAAATTAAAAGTTAATTAGATTTTATAAAAAGTATTTTGGGAATTTCGCACCTCTAAACCATAAAAATTTAACTTAACAAAGACAGGCAGAAGAGTGGATAATAAAACAATCAATACAAGAATACTAAAAATAATTGATTCAGTCTTGAATCCGTACCCAGCCAGCAATACATTCAGAAATTTATTTAAGGGCAAGAAATATGCCATCAGACCGATAAAAGTTGCAAATGTTATAATTGCTCCAACAGGTAGATATTGCCAGTCAATTTTATCTCTATTTTCGTAAGTTCTTTCCTCAACGTTTTCCTCTGGCCGTAATTCTGCTACTTTCTCTGGTTTTTCTAATAAATCCTCATCATCTATTTTTGCATTATCCAAACTTAACCAGAGAAGAAATGCTTTAATCAGTAGCGGTCCCGACATTAAAATCAAGCATGGCATAAAGTCTCCAATTGAGACAAATCTTTCATCAGATACAAGTAAATAGAAGAAGAAGCTCTGATGGAAGCGTTCTAATAAATTATTTAAAGACCTGAAAATTCCTTCAATTGTTCTTAAAAAAGATGCGGCCCTAATTATTTTATTTTGGGTGTTGGAAGATGCACGCTTAATTCCCTCCAAAGTCAATGATTCTATTCTGTAGCGATGAAATAGTCCATGATTTCCTGTTGGTACACAACTTGCTTGATTAAATATCATGGAAATCATGTGAGCAACATTTTCTTTCACAACTAAATTAGTACTACTGCTTCTTCTTTTTCGCTTAGGACTGTATGTTGAAGGGAAGTTTTCTCTTCCTGCCAAACGATGGACCAAATTAAACATATCCAAATTTGGTAATTGACCATTTAATCCTTCAATTTTAACTTTAATATAATCTGAAAAATAAATCAATCAAATGAAATCAGTTTTCAATGTTCTCTTTTACTCATCTAACCTATTTCAAAATCGTGTATCTCCATGTTCAAAGCAGCCTGAAGAGCACCTGCTCTACCTTCAAGGGTACCCGAATCTAGCACGCTGCCATCCAACATACCTTCCTTATGATAAGCTTCTAGCCAAGCATGCATCCCTAACTGCTCTTGATCGGTTATAAGAAAGATTATATCCTTGGCCCAGTAATTCTTTTCTAAACGAAACGCTTATTAAAAAAAATTAAATATCAGTTGCGTAATTACTTCTAGCAAATTCTGCGAAAGCTAACATAAGTGGAACACTTGCAGAAATATCCGGGTGAACTGAGTTTGGAGGTCTGTACGGCACGGACAAAACAATGCCCTCTGTTGATCCAATGCGTGGGGCTCGCAGAATTCCATAGATGTTTTTACCCCGGAACACTTTACCGCTACCTAGAGGAAAGTTCAAAGTGAAGTTATGCGTGTATGTATCCAAACCGATTTGCTGCATTTTTGCTAATATCCATGAATAAGGTACACTTGACTTGTACACCTCTCGTTCTCGATTTAGCTCACCGAGGAGCAATTGAGCATACTTTGCAGAGTCAGTTTTAATTTCAGAATAAACCAGTCCTACAATTTCAACAAATAGTAAAGAATATGAACAGAAACAGTTGATAGCTACCTGGTGATAAAGCGTTTTCTGAGAAATATGCAGAATGATTGAAATCAGGGTATCCCAAGCAAATAAAATAAACGAGTCCAGCCAAGTATAACAAAAAGCACAACTTTCTGTTGTGCTGAATTAAACTACGTCCAAATTTACTTCTCCGATTTAAGGAACAATCGCTTAGCAGTCCCATTTCGTTATTGCTTTCAAAAAATTCCTATGTGCAGAAATATAACAACATTTGCAATCATTAATTCTACGCTTGAATATTTTTGCATGCGCTTCGCTCCGTAAATACAGTAAGTACTTATTGACATAAATTTCAGAAGAAAATTGTGAACTTTCCTTTCCAAATCATTTAAATTCTTATGCTAAACTATCAAAACTGTCTTAACTGTCAAAACTGTCAAAATTGTCAAGACCTTTCCTCTAAGCTCTTGTTCTTTTTTCTTTTCTACAGTGTTCGTGAGTCTTAACAGAAACATTTCCGCAGTTTTTTTCATACACTCGTTTTGTGGCGATAAATTAAAGAATCATAACAAAAATTAAATATTTAAAGCTTTATGTTAAAAATAAATAAAAAACAAAACAAAAATAAAAAACTTGTTAATTTTAATGTGCATTATTACGTATACTTCTTTTAAGAATTTTTTTAGCACAGCATAGCTAAGTAATGATTTTAAGAAAACACTGGTTATGTGGAAGAATCTAGAAGAATTGGAATATGGAAAGTAATGGAAATATGAAAATCCGCCATTTGAATCGTGTACAGCAAGGTGACTGTTTCAGCGCTGGTCTTTTTTTAAGAAAAATTTGACTATCTCGACCAGTCCATTTGCAAAATATGGTAAGTTCTTAAATAATTAGCTAGCAGTTATAGAAATCAATTCTCATCACAATTCTAGCATTTTACAATTTCTGAAATTCACGTGTCAATTCTAACCTATTTGTTTTTGCAGGCTGCTATTATCAAAGATATAGAAAAGCCCCAAGCTGATGCTGCATCAGTTCATCGCATTAGGATCACTCTTACATCCCGAAATGTTCGTTCTCTAGAAACAGTCTGTAGAGACTTAATTCAAGGAGCAAAGCAACAAAAACTACAAGTGAAGGTAATTTTCAATAATTTCAGTAGTTTGTCTTGACTTAGGCATTTTCCTGGTGGGATTGAGTTTGATTAGCACTTTCCCTAGTTAAAATGAATGCTAAAGCAAATTTTCTGTTATGAATTTCTCCTTGCGTTGTTCACAGCAATGATAATATTCTAATATATACCAGAGACATATTCAAATTATGTACTTGTTAATTGTTAGAAAACTTAAATCCTTTAATTTTTAGGGGCCCGTACGCATGCCGACGAAAACTTTGCGAATCACCACCCGCAAGACACCTTGCGGTGAAGGTTCAAAAACTTGGGACAGATTTCAGGTAACATTTTTTTATTCAATTCTCACCAGCATATGGTTTTGGTATCTTGTGTAGTTTTCCTCTATCTTGATGTTCCAAACCTATGCTCACAATAAAAGCATTTTCATAGTCCATGTCATAAAAACACTAATGGCTTGGCTCAAAAAGTTCTACAACAAATTGAATCATCATTGAGATATTTCGTTTACCTAATACATTCTTCCCTTGCTTACAGATGAGAATACACAAAAGAATCATTGACTTGCATTCTCCTTCTGAAATTGTTAAGAAGATAACGTCTATCAACATCGAACCTGGTGTCGAAATTGAAGTTACAATTGCCAATAATTAAATTTATTCTCTTTGAATAAAACTTCTATTTTAAAAATTGTAATTTTATTTGACTTGCTTGCTAATGTTATTTTTACATTAATTTAGGTGAATCGTAATAGCCCCTGTTTTGTTTGTATTAATATTAAGGCAGGAGACTAAACGACGAAATACCAAATTTATGAATTCCATTTAATGGCAAAGGAAGAATGAAAAAGAAATTAACAATCATCATCTCGTCTGACTAGTCCAAGCATATCGAGCATATTTCGTTTTACTGTGTTTTCTACAGCCATTTCTACCGAAGGATAAGCCGATTTATGCTCGCATGCGGCTAAATGCCTAGCTAATGAGTTACCTTCCGAACTTAGGAATCCACATACGCAGTGCATTTAGCCGCATGCGGGAATTGAACCCACGACCTTCTGTGTGNCTTTATCAAGGAAGATATGCACATTACTTTCCGGATTTATGTCAGGGCAACAATTGGACGTGTGATTCAACATAGCTTTGAAACAACTTGTCTTATATCTTCTGCATTTCCAACATTGCAAGTGGCCTCTGCGAAAACCAAAATTCACAATTACAATCATTCTTCAGCTTAATCTTTCAAACTTACATAATATGGTTTTTTTCTTTTAATTCAGTATCACATTCTGCACAAAGCTGTCCTGTTTTTAGAAGCATTTTCACATGTGAAAAAGATTCAATTCTCTCGTAGAATGTTTTTTCTTTTGACACCTGTTTACTCTACAAAATTTGTTTATAATATTTCATATTGCACTCTTTAAAACCTACCCCAGGATGCACTACTTGGAGAGTGCTCTTTATTAGTTTCTTCACCCCAGGGCTCCCAAAAAAGCTGCTGTGATCATACATCTGATGATATTTAAGTGAACCTACATTTTTTCACCTTAAAACTTAATTAATATTAAACTTTAACTTTCGATACCTGCATGTAGGAAGACTAGAGAACATTTATTGCACTTCTTATTGTTGCTTTTAATCGAATGCTGTTGCATGTGAATAAAAAATTCGCTGATATTTGAGTGAAGAACGTTGGGACCTTCTTGCAACCGAATGACCTAAAAAGAAAAAAAAATTTTATAAAAATTAGTCTTATACGAAAAACATGAAAATTCAACCATTAAACATAAAGGGCACTGAAGCAAATTCGTCATATCATGCTTTTCAAAGAAATGCTGAATAGTATCCTTGTGGGAAGAGCTCCTGTACCCACAGCCGTCACATTTGTAAGGCATTTCGAGACGCAGATGCTCCTTGCGTAAGTGAAATTCTAGGGATTCAGTTGAGTTGAAGCGATTCTAAAAATGATCATAAAGAATTATAAAATAGTTGTGAAACTTTAACTAACCTGACAAATTATGCAATGGAAAGAAGGATATTCAGACACCTTTGTTTGCATAGGATGTGCAAATGATTCATGCTTATTAATAGCTGCATCGTCATCAAATCTCTCTAAGCAAAATTTGCACAGTAAAATGTTTTGTGCATTCGCACTTTCTACATGGTACATTAAATCTAATTGAAGAGCTAAATTAGAAGCAAACGTGTTGTTGCAAATGGGACAGGCAACTTTGAAATAAGGAACTTGTTCAAAATTTTTCTGGTTGCTTTCGAGGGCACCATAATATGTTTCTTCTAAACCAGCTGTCCGCTTTGTTTTAGAAAAATACTCTTCATATTCTTCATTGCGTGAAGAAGTTGGAAAACGTTTTCTTGATCCCGATAGTTGAGATCTTTTTTTATCACCTCTTCTGCGGTTCTTTGTCTCTTCATAATGTATTTGACCAGAAGTAAAATTATTAGACTTAGTTTTATTTGCATTTTTCAGGTTTTTCATCTCAAATACATTTTTTTTTCGTTTTGAAGACATCTCCTGGGTGATTGCTGAAAATGTGTATGCGTGTTAAGTTTCTCAAAACTCGAAATATTTTAACAATCTGAGTCTACTAAATCTGTTTTTACGAATAAATCGAATCTTGAGAAATGCACGCCTATTGGAGATAAATGAATACATGCCCCAGTTGCGAAAATACCGCACGCTGTGGAAACCAAAGTATCAAAGAAAATAAGTATTCCGTGACTACTCTGTACGATTTATTCATAAAAAAAGATCTTAACAAAACTATACAAATTAAGAATATTTTAA
>JXPE01011579.1:25878-41004 GCA_001015215.1 Holcocephala fusca
TACAATTAGGAAGTGCTCTGAAATTTCAAAACTGCTAATTTTAATTTATAAATAATATTATAAATTTTGTATCATTTTGAATTCTTTTGTAATATAGAACGTTCTTGCATTTAATAAGAGTTTTCTGCAAAAGGGCTTTATGTGCGAAAATATTTGTCAGAAAAATATCTCTTAACACAACAACAAAATTACAGATTAACAACCATTGCTAATAGCGCAACCGTGCAATGTGGACAAAACGCAAAACACTTGTAAAAATGTTTCAACTATAGTTTTGTGAAAATCGACCGCATTATTTTTAAGTTTACAAAATGATTTTCAAAATAAATTCATTTAAATTTGTTACAAAAATAATAATTTTTTTGTTTTGTGTTTGCGAAACAAGCGCTTCAGTTGGAGATTCGACCCCATATTTCTATAATTGCAAAGAAAGTTGCACAAAGAAAAATTGCTCTGACGGTAAGTCCTTAAGCGTAATCTTATTTTATTTTTTTGTTTGTTTTGCTAATTTAAAATTTATCATAATTTGTGTTTATTGATAAAAACAAAGTAGTATAAATCTGTTAATTCTATGAATAAAATTGCGATAATATCAGAGCCCGATGTATAAGACTTAGATTGTGTTATTTTTTTTCGCTATTATCACCTGACTTTATATCGAGGATTAAAAAAGTCTGTACTGGGCTCAAGAGAAATCTATAGGGTGCCTAGATATGGTTAGATATCAAAGGTTTTGGAAAAATCTATAATATTGTTAGAAGTAAAGAAAGTGAGTTTATGATTTGGAAAGAATATTTCTGATACTTTATCAGAATAATTTATTAAACGTTAAGTTGGAATATTTAGACGATCTGCATGTACTTTATGTGAGAATGAATACAAAAATATTGCTTAAAAATATAAAAGGCGATTTATTATTTATGTAACTTCGTTTAAAACATGTCACTGTTTACAACAAAATTCCAAAGCCTTTATGCCGACAATAAAATGTGATGTTTCAACCTCTGCAATAAAGTCATCAACTTTCTGTAAACTTATGGGAACAAATGAATACCATTGGGAACCAAATCTGATAAATATACGGCATGAAGGATTAATTCCAAGCAAAAAAATTTGTATCCTACATGAGACTGAGTACCTACATATTCAATATTTCAATTAAAATTTGATTTCTGTTGCTAGCAAACTGACAATGGATCTGGGCCACAACTCAAAACATTAGGAGATTTAAAAAATCTTCATAAAAAATAGCTTTTATTTGTTTATATGATTGTAAACCAAAAGTAAAACTAACTTTTAGAAAATTAGACCTAAAAGTAAATTTAATTGATTATAACACCTACAGGAAATGAAAAGCAAACATGAAGAAAATTCTAGAGAGCAACAAGGTCAACTTTAGAGAAAACCCTGGATATACTGAGCATAACTTGATTGTACATTCATGTTAAAAACTGTAGCACTAATTACGGTTAGTTGTTTAAGGATGGGTGGGATTGGAGAGCATATACATATACATACATATGCGTACCATTTATAAAAAAATTGGATATTTATGTAATTCTGCAATTATTAAAAGATTTTTTTCTTATAGAATCTCCTGAATCTCCTGAATCTCCTGATGAGAAGAGCTGGCAAAGCAATAAATTTTAGACTCACATTAGCCACTAAAAAGAAATGATACAGATATGATATGTTATGATGGATTATCCTCTAATCGGAATTCGGACAAGAATTTAGAATTATATTCGGACTATATTTGGCAATTGAATAAAATAATGCAAATCCATTCCTTAAATTAAAATTTTAGCAATCTACACTGATGTTGAACAACTTGTTAAAAGTTAAACTTGCTTATAGATTGCATTAGGCAACTATTTTTATGTTTGGTATATAAATANTAAAAAGAAATGATACAGATATGATATGTGATGATGGATTATCCTCTAATCGGAATTCGGACAAGAATTTAGAATTATATTCGGACTATATTTGGCAATTGAATAAAATAATGCAAATCCATTCCTTAAATTAAAATTTTAGCAATCTACACTGATGTTGAACAACTTGTTAAAAGTTAAACTTGCTTATAGATTGCATTAGGCAACTATTTTTATGTTTGGTATATAAATATGGTGACATTTTTAATTTTAATTGTAGTTTGAAAAACCTTGAATGGCATCTTTATTTCGTAATTATCTAGTCATCGATTGTTAATTTTTAGAGTAAAAGGTTCCTGTCTGATATTCAGTGGTAGACACCACAGAGAGGTATCCTTTCACCGTTCTTATAAATCAATGGGTTATTACTGTCCTTAAAACAAAAAAGTTTCACGATGGTACGCTATGCAGTTATTGTCGTCGGCAGGTTGAAAGGAATCTTGGAGTCCACTTTGACCTACGACGCTGCAGGAGGTCTCATATAGCAGTGAACTCTTTCGAAACTGAGCTGTGTCTCTTCACCAGAAGAAGGCAGCTTAGGAAAGGGAGAATGCTTTGCATAAATGATACCCTGAATGCGCTTAAGTAAAAATTAATGAAATACAGGGAAAGAAAGGTTCGACTATTAAAGCCTCGCAGTTTTCGTTAAATGGTTATATACGGGAGTTGTCAGACTGATGATTTCGCAAGGTGGACGGGTATGGAAAAAAAAAGGAAACTTGAAAAAATTAACCCAGGTGTAACGTGAAGCTCTACCTTAAACGAAGTACTTGAAATTATTATTGATTTGATCCCAATCGATCTTCTAAGGCTAATTCAGGTTTGAATGAATGAATATTGAGGAAACGAAAATCACTTAATGAAATAAGAGAATAGTGCATTATCCGGTTTAATCTGAGAACTCATGTGCACAACTTTAATATTGGGTAGTAACTATAGATCTAGAATACCACTTAGAAGAGAATGAAAAAAATTGAAAGCTATCCATACCAAATCCAAGGCTCTCTTCAAGAACGGTTCCAAGACGACTGATAGTTGAGGAACTGGTATTCATAGCGTGGACCTGGGCTTTAGCATCTTTTGCAGACTTCTCCGGCACGTTATGGTATTCCACAGCATGACTGTACCGATAGTCATACAGTGATAATTGCATTATGTAATATTGAGATTAAATTATTTAAATTGTTTAAACTTAACATAAAAAAACTTTCCTAATTTAAGCGCGTGATTTGGATGTGGGCTAGGAATTTTAGTAGGAGGAAATTTGTTACCTATTCTCAATTGGGCTGCCTGCGCGTTTGGATCTCTGCTGTGGCATACCTTTTTAGAAAAACGATTGTGCCCGGTATTATGTGTTTGATCTGGGCTTATTTTTGGGTTCCGAGAAAGGTAGTATGGCCTTTTATTACCATTTATTCCGATATGATTTATTATTAAGAGTAGTCTTAAGCTTGACTGTTTTTTCAGGGCTCAGTATATGTAAAACAGTGTTACTAGCATTTCGTAAATTTTATTATTTTTTCGAGATGTTACAATAAATTAAAGTTTAACACAGTTTTGAAATTATTTAAATAAATTTTTAATTTTTAGATGGTTTTTATATTTTGTCCCACGCTAAAACTTACCTTAAGCAAACAGTTTTTGATAGAATATTTCAATGGTCATGCGAAGAGGAATGCCAGTATCAATGTATGTGGAAAACTGTAGAAGCCTATCTTGATCGTGATTGGCAAGTGCCTCAATTTTATGGGAAAGTATGTTGAATATTGGCTTTTAAATAATTAAATAAATCACTTTATTTTTAATTTTTTTAGTGGCCGTTTGTACGAATGTTAGGACTACAGGAACCAGCTTCAGTAATATTTTCTATAGCAAATTTTGTGGTGAATGTGTACTTACTATTGAGATTTTCAAAGGAACTTCGATTTAATACACCATGCTATTGGCTTTGGCAATTTTTTTATATTGTAATAATAAGGCTTTCGTTTTTGTATTCGATTTTTCGAAGAACTCATCGTTTTAGTGCTCCATCAATGCTTGGGTGTGGTCAACGGTTTTCCATACAAGAGACACAAGGTTTACAGAAATTTGCGACTATGCTGCAGCATATTCAATTGTTTTAATAACATTGTTTTGTCATGTAATCAGGTAAGAAGTTATATGCGTATTTCAAAAAGTTCAAAAAACAATTATAATATTTTGGTAATAAGTTTGATTTCAAAAATTGAGACTGAATACAACAATAAGTTGAATTCAGCAGATCGCTTTCAAATTAATTTCTTCATTAAAGGTACATTAATTAATTCATTACTGAAATTAAATATAGGCTGATGGTCTGAAGGAATTCATTAAAGTACAAATAATGTAGTAAATAGAAACTTTATTTTTCTTGTAAAACATATAAAACTTATAAAAGTTTTAGCGAGTTATCTAAGGGGAAATATAAACTTGGCATTTTGTAGTCAATTTTGATAGTCTCAATTTAATAAATTATATAAAATCGATCAGTTTTGAGTAGTTTGATCGGATTTTCAAGATTGATATCACCGATAGGGTCATAAGAATTAAATCAATGAATGGTTTGAGATGTTTGAAAAAATAGTTTAAATTCATGCAAAAACATCTTTTCATTCAAAATTCATAAATTATAAATTCACTCGTAAAAATACCTTTTTTGAAACAATATTGTTCTTTTTTTTTTTTTTGAAAAAAGAAAAGCAATCTTCTACCTCATCAACCCCTTAGAAAATATCATAGTAAGATCCCTAGAGCCTTTTATGGCTCATAGTCTATTTTCTATTAAAATCCACGATTTCTTTTTTATTTATTTTGTATAATAATTTTATTGATAAAATAATATAGGCCATATTTTAGAGTAGTTTTCTTCTCTTTTAATACTTCCAGTGATTGTCTTTGTCTAGAAGATGTCTAGTCTCTGACTAGCAGATGATAAAATAATAGTTAACGGCTACTGAGCATTTAGAGACCGTGGAAGATGAACTTTTCTTATGATATTATGCTTTATTGGTGCTTTATTGGTGTTTTATTTTAGCTTTATTCGTAAATATGACAAAATCAATGAATAGTTATTACAGAAGGAAATCATTAATCACCTAATTGTGTAATCTGATCTCTGTTTTATATAAGGCTAAAACTGCACGCATACCTTAATTCCGTTTAGATAACACATTAGTTTCTTATCCTGAGTAAGGCTGAATACTCCATGTGAAATTATTTTTACCATTGTGGAGTAGTCAAAATTGAATGCTATCTTATATTTTGAGGATTTCTAGGCATGTACCAACGAAAAAGTTATTTTTCTTAAAAAGCAACTAGCTGCCATCAATCGTTTCAAATTCATCTAGGTTGTATAATTTCGACAGTATTTCTATACATTTTTCCCATAGATCTTTGATTAGCAAATATTTATCAGCATATCTATTAACAGTACGTGTTCTACGATCATCAAATCTTATGTTTTTAATATAATTTTGAATCTTATAAGAGACATTGTGGCTCAAAAAATAGGTTAATCTTTTTAGAATGCCATAAATTTCATACATCTTCGACTTTTGATATGTACACAGCTGCTGTGATTAAAAGTTCAATATATGGTTTTTCCAGCTTTAGGGATTCACAGATTTTTAATTTTCCCTTCCTAGTTTGTGTTCTCAATAATACCATTTGATATCATCAATTGAAAAGCAGGGGCATTTCTGTAGAAATACGAGTAACTGCATATCTTGTAATTCCGAGTGTTTGATGAATTAATTACGCAAGATGATTAAATTCGACCATGTTGTGAGAAGGAATTTGGAAACCATTTGATTTTTATTATCCTTTGTTCTCATCATCATCACTGTTCCAACTCCATAAAGTCTTAGTTTTTGAGCCTGAATAGTCATTGGATGGGAATTTCAGTGCGATTTCATTTATTTCTTCTTTGTTTAACCCTAGTTGTAATATTTTTAGCAATTTCAATACTGAATTAAAATATGAAGATCTTAAGATATCAAGCAATACAAAAAAATTATAACAATCCTCTTTGACTCAAGGAAACTTAGTGTAATTTTTTCAGTGGTGTAGTAAATAAACCAAGTTCTCTAATTTTTTTGCGGAAAACCTATTTACATTCAGTAAATTAAACAGTCATAAAATTTCAAGCCCTAGATTCATACAATCTCAGATTTGCTCAAAAATTAATTTTAATTTGAGTCGAAAATGAATCTAGGACTTATGGGTTAAGCGTATTTTATTAAAATTCTAACAGTAGCTATGTTAAGTTTAATCTCAGCTTCTATATAAGTCTTTTATCTACTGTAGAATTGTGTGAGACTTTAATAATTTCTATTATTGAATTTTCTTAAGGAATGCCTTAATTTTTTTATTCTGATAAGGTTGTTAAATTCGTTGGTTTTACTGTCATTACCTTTATTATAAGCACATATAGATCTATGTAAAATCCCAACCACCTTACCATTGCAATTTTTGTAAACAATTTGTTCTTAAGTGAGACATTTTCAACGTCATGCACAAAACTTAATTTTATGCTATTCAATCTTCTAATCAAGATCTTTACATACTCTTTTTTTTAACATCTAAAATTTTCTTGCATTGAGATCCCAGACGTAAAGCACTGCAAATTACTTGTTAACACTTAGAAAGTCATCTTTTTTTAACATCAGTGTGTTTTGATTGCTTTTATGTTTGGTTCAATAAACTGAGAATTCTTTATTTTGCGAGTATGATGCGTTTCACTTGATAAGTACTAGCAAACTCTACATTTATTTTAGTAGTGATCTGTAGATTGTGAATCTATTTCTGTATAAAATTGTATAATTAATCAAAAAGAAAAAAAATCATATATGAAGAGATCAAATGAGAAATTTTTCAAATCAAAATAATTGTAAACGTTTTTCTAGTAGTGTTCCATAATTTGTGTAAACCCTTAAATTTAAAGGAATCACTAAATAAAGTATGATCAATTTAGCTTCCAGATGAAAACACTTTGAAATTACCTTTTGTAACTCTCGAGAAAATGAGAATATGTGAACATGTTTTATAATTTTAACGGAAAATTTAATTAATAATCTGAGGAAAAAACTCAAAAATGAAAGTTTCTGTATTTCAAAATTTTACTGATACTTCCGCTAAGTTTTCACGGAAACTATTAGCCTTTCTCTACAAGAACATAAAAATGCACAAAATTAATTATAATTTTTTTGAGTATTTAATAATAAAAAAATATCTTTCAGAATGCTATGGAACCGATCAATTATACTAAAAGGAGTAATAGCAGCAATATTTCTTTCTTTTTTTCTAAATTATTTTGCATATTTATACGCAGGACAATTTAGCTATTCATTCAACATGCAAATGAACATTGTCACAGGTAAGTTTGCTAAATACGTGTGCATATTACACATGCCTCTTGCATTAATTTTGATAGAAAGCTTAAGGTAGTTTAAATAGATTTTTTTTTTATTTTCACGATTAACCTAAAATCCATAGAAAAAAAGTAATATTTTACTAAAATAGAATGCTAATCTTAGTTTTTTTTTGAATTTCTGACTTCAACAGGGAGAACTCAATAGATTAGAAAATATCAATCAGATCATTCTAATTAAAAAAAAGCTCATAATTTCCCTACTATGTATTGCATGTAGAAACATTGAAGCAAAGAATAATAAAGTTAAGCAATGGAGTCTATTTTTATTGGCTTCTAACATAATTTCGGCCTTATTTAAAAAAAGAAAAAAAATGTAGTCCGATGGAGCATGGAACAATTTAACTTTCTTTATATTGGTAAGAGAGCAGAATATTTTTTTAAATTTATGACTATTCATCAGTAAGTGTTTCAATGCATTTAAACTGTTCAAAGTGGACTATCTCTCTCTATAATAGCATCAAGCATGTAATATTATTCTTCTTTATTGGAGACTTTTTTTGCGTCTAGTTTAGCTTGTTCTGAGTTAATAAATTTATAGTTTTAGTTAAATTTTGGTTGTTTTTACTTCAATAAGAAATATCTCAAACTTCCATCTTGCAAACCTTTCTCAATTTTTCAAATGGCCGTATACAACGATATTTGATAATAGCACGATTTTGCCTCCATCAAGGTTTTTAAAACAATCTATTTTAGCTCAGAACGATGCACACGAACAATGTAGATTCCTTGGTCACATTTTTACACATCATTGTTGTTTTAGTCCGGCCTGGTAGCCCAGTGGCGTAACCATTGGACTATCCGTACAAAGGTCGCGGGTTCGATTCCCGCAAAGGACATAAATAGCTTTTAAAAAGGGCTTAAAAATTAATGCACTAAAATATAAAGCAAGCCGCTTAGAACCAATAAACTGCTTACATAAGGAATCTAACAGTTATAATAACTTAGATTTAAGATTTGCAAAAATATATGTTAGAGCCGAAAAAAGGGCTGATTCATATAACAAAAATCAATAATGTTGAATAAATTGTTGTTTTAGCAATGACGTTTTTAGAGTCTTATATTATGCACTTTGATTAATTCAAATAACTAATATGACTACAAAGATTACAGGTGATGGATATATTAATTCATAGATTCATTTTTAAAATTCATGATATGGTTTTTTATCAAGTAGTTTTAATCAGAAAAAAAATGGTAAAATTGTTATATTAATAATAATTTAATTATTTCTTGCATACCCCTTAAATGAGCCGAATTTTATATTTATTATGAACTTACCATCACTCTTTTAATCAGTTCTCAAACAATTTCAATTAGGTCCATGTCAAGTGAATTATCAGATCAACTCGCCAAAGAGAATCTTTCTTCTGCTAAATAAGTTTTTATAAAACGAGCGATGTGGCATAAAGTGCTGTTCTGTACAAACACGAACAGCTCTCCATTTGAAAACCAATCATGAATTTGCAGAAGCAGTTTCATTCTCAATACTTTGTATTGGTCCAGTCACATCACACCCGTCGCAATGTGAAGACGCCCAATGTCTTTATCACTAATAACAAACCACGGCATAATTTTTATAGGATGTTTGACAAAACACACTGGATAACATGTTTCTTTTAAGCGATATAGCACAAATTCTTATTTACCTGCTAACATTTCATATTAGCTGTAAATTTCAGTTTTCGAACAGGTATGCGTTAATTAAACTTTGTTAAATAGTTTTCGGATTTGAGTTTTTTAAGGTTTCACAGACTCTTCATGAGACCCAAATTCATTACGCAATAAGCTATATGTTAATGTATTTAAGATCAATGTACAATGATAAGTCACAAATCCTTAAAAAATTAAATTAAATTCCTAACAAAACTATCCTTTCAGAAAATGTAAAAATTTTAAACCGATTAGATAAATGGTGTTATAATAAAATGCTCAAAAATCTCAACAAATATAAAAATTTAAACGTACGCCTAATAATATGGTTAAGGATTGAAGATATTCATCTTCCACTAAAAGGAAATACTTCTTTTAAAATTGTAGCAATTGTGAGCTATCTCACAACTTTTACTTAAGCAACATAATGGATTTTTGAAAACTACTATCAAGTAATTTATTAATCAATTGAATTAAGAAACAGAAAAGCGCTTCACTTATTTATTTTCTGAAGATGTAATTAAAAAGTAAATAGATTTATTACTAATCGTCAAAAAAAGGCTTCCAGAATTATCCAAATAAAAATTCAGTTTATTTTTGATTCACTTAAAGAGCATGTTATGCTCTTTTTATTTTTAGTAGACAAAATAATATAATTTTATTTTTTGTTATATTCGAGAATTAAAGAAATTATGTCAAATTAATGAGTTTGTAGGTACCTCATCGGCAGTCGGTTGGATGATATGGAGCGTACGTGTACACAGAAGACGATCATATTATTGGAAAATTTTACTTTTTTATTTGCTTTTTGGGTTAGCAATGGGACTAGAATTACTCGATTTTCCCCCAATTTTTTGGATTTTTGACGCACATTCCTTATGGCATTTAAGCAGTGTTCCTTTGAATTTTTTGCTATTCAGGTAATTGAACATTTGCATAGTAAAATTAACAAAAAATTTAATCAAGTCTTTTTTTAGTTTTATCAAAGATGATTGCAAAGCTCTTAAATTTGAGAAGGCTACACTTTTTAAAAATAATGATTAGTAAATTAACGCAGCTAAAATAGTTGTGAATAGAAATGGATCTTAAATAAATTTCTAGTCATTGAAAAAAAATCATTTTTTTATTTTATTTATTAAAAAAAAAACTTCATATTTGCCCACATTGAGATATTGTTACAGGAAGCTTAGGTTTATTGTTTGGTCCTGTGGGAACATTTTCAATTTTTCGCATTATAAGTAAACCATCTAAAACTCGACCAAACACAACATGTTTGTTATCTAAAAAATTACATTTTGCGCATGTAATAAAAAACTGGCAACCATTTGTATCTTTCCCACTATTTGCCATTGATAAAAGGCCTGGCGAATCATGTTTTAAAACGAAATTTTCATCAGGGAATGTTCCTCCATGCACACTCATAACTCCCGTTCCATCACCCTGAACGTAAAAGCATCAAAAAGTGGTTAGTACAATCTAAGCAAGAATATAAAAATTACTTGCCTCACATTAACAAAATCACCACCTTGAATCATAAAATCTTTAATAACTCTATGAAAATTTGCCCCCTTATAACCTAATGGAACTCCATCTTTTCGATGTTCTCCAGTACAAAATTGTCGAAAGTTTTCACTTGTTTTTGGTACAACATCTGCAAACAATTCAAATATCATTCGTCCAATTTCCTGTAATTTTAAATTAAAAAAATTAAATTTCCTGTTTTTCGGCTTAACCTAACTAAAGAAAATCTTACTGTAGTTCCCACTGATATATCAAAGAAAACTACTGGATTGTTAGCGCTTCTTAATTGAGCTTGTATTTGATTCCAAGTAGGCATTTTTTTTTTGCAGATTTTAAATAGTTTTCTTTACATAAATAAAAGTTTTTCAAAGTATAAAAACTACCCCTTGGTTGATTTACGTTTGTTTACGTTCGGTTAGAAAATGACATTTAACACTTCTTTTTGGAGATAGTTCTGAAACTTATTTCATTTTTAATTACAGTCCAGTGTTTCTTAAAATGTTGATGAATAACTAAACTAAATATTAGACAGCAGAAAAATTAAAAATTAAAAATTTTATAATTTAATAAATAAAACAACATTTTTCATATCACTAAGCAAATTTTAATAACCCTTTTCTTAAAATATCCAGTCAAATCAAATTTTTCATGATTTTGTAACTAAGTGGGAGAACATTCCTTGTTTTATTTATCTCCAAACAGAGTATTGTGAAATTTTTTATTAAATTCATGCAATTACGGTCAAATATTAACATTTTAAGCCTATTGAATCGTCATGTACGCTGATATATCGCCAAAATACTTTTTTCCTTTTTTTGTAGTTCAAATTTTTAATGAATTTGATTAAGGGAAGAGAAATAATAAAACAAGAATAAGGCATAAGCGTTAAGTTTTTGAAACCAACAAGTTACACATTAAAAATTTTCTTTTGAATTTCACAAATTTTGGATATCACACGTTTGCTGTTATCATTCCTTCTTTATTTACACGATGTGACTATGTGAAAAAATTTTTGAAATGTTTCTAATTAAAACTGCTAAAATCTATAAATAAGGAGAAAAATTCCAGAAGATGAAAGATTTCCTTCAGATTCAGAGATTTAAAAGAACGTCTAGAAAACTTAAGGTAAGAAGAGTTTTTGCTTCTCAAAATATTTCGACATTTTTCGTGGTACTGTTGCTTTTATGCTCGTGTATTTCGTTTTCACTCAAGGGTTTTGTTCTCCTTTGATGGATCATCAATTCGTCAAGTAAATGGTTGCACTCGATGATATTTTACTTAGCAAAACTGATTTGTTCATTTAACTTGTTTGTTTCTAAAAAGTAAACTACAACATTTCACATGAACACAAAAGAACGAAGTGTTTCCAATTGGACTTACAGGGAAGGACAATTTTTTTCAGTCCAAAACTAAAACCACTGTGAATGAATTAATGTCTGGACAAACGCAAAAATTAGTGCGTGAAAACCCAAAAATATTTGATCTTTGGTAATTGCAGCAAGTATGAGTACAATTGTGAGCATGCTTCGAAATTTTTAGGTGTGAAAACTTTGACAAAATTGCATATAAAAATGTTAAAGTCTGTAAAAATTTATTTACCATTCAATTGAAATTTCAATTATGCACTATTTAGCTAAAACTGCCGTTGCTTTTATTATTTTAACCTGAAAATCTTAAAAAAACCATAAAGTGTACTCTATTGATTTTATTATATTATTTGTGGTAAGAAAATATTTATTGCTCTTGGTTTAAATTCCATTAAAATCACATCACAATGGAGTTGGAGTTATGGAGCATGGAGTTATGAAGTTATTTTTAAAATTTAGCAAGATTTTTTATTGTAGGCTTTTTTTCCAATAAGTCTTTTCTCTTGAAAAGTAGTGAAAATTTCTTCAAATATCTTTCGATACGGTCATTAAATTTATATTCAATTTTTTTTATTTATATTTATATTCAATAAAAACTAATATAGTAGCTTTATAAAATTTAGTAGTCTGTGATAAAGCCTTTAAGTTAAATGACTTCTTATATCCGTGATGGCTTCCAAATGTTCCAAAAATATTCACTGGAATTTCTTCTAATTCATGTTAAACTTGCTTCTAAAATATTTGTATTTTAATTTAGTGCTGTTTCGTGAGGTCCTCAGTCGTTATTTCTCAATTATCTGTAAGTTTTTAATCGGATTGGAATTTAGGCTCTAAAGATACAACTTAAATGGTCCTAAATATTTGAATATTGAAGCAATTCTACACCAAAGTGGACAAGTAATTTGAATAATTGTTATGCTTAATTAAATATGAGATCTCTACTTAAATCCATTTAGCCCATATGTGCTGTTAGGTAATCATAGTATTTTTAATTAAATTTATTTATAAATGTAACTATTAATTTTTTTTTGGTGACATTAATTAGATGAATATAGGAGTTTATCACAAAATCATAGTAGGGATCCCAACGGATCTACATGGCTTCATGCTACTTTTGTCCAAAGAAACAAGACACAAGGTCAGTTCTGTAATGTATTTTTTCTGTGAAAAATTAATAACAGAACCATTACATAAAAAAATGCAGTTGTCCAAATTGTTAATTTGATTACATTTCACTTATAAAATAATTTAGTTAACTTATTTCTTATTCAGCTGTCAGCTGTAAGAATTGATTTATAGTTCAAGGGTACCTCACTTGGTACTATATGTAATTTCCTGTGCATAACATTAAGAGGGTTAGTTAAATAATATTCGATTTATCCAAATATTAGCAGATGTCCTGACATGCAGATAATGTATTACAGCGATAATGATTTAGGACTAATCCGATGATTATTTAGCTGATTATTATTAGATGAAGTCAGGACATATTGTCTATAGGACTACGGCTTTTCTGATCAATGAGTTAAGCAATCACCCGAATTTTCATAGCATTGATTAATTCATCATTTATGCACTCAAATCACATAACTATTATACTGACGAAAAAAATTATTTGAAATTAATTAATTTTACTAGTCAGCTAAACTAAAAACTGCCTCTCTTTGCACTGTTCCATTTATGACAGTTGGTGTATTCTTCAATTAAATAATTAGTTGCCTCGATTATGATGACCGCGATTGTGACCAGGGAGCAGTTTTTGGTCGTCGAAGCAACTAAGCCTTTGTTTTTCAAATGTGTTTGATGATTTGAGATCAAGTATAATTTTACTTTTAAAATGATAAGCTATGACTCAGGGAGGTATAGCACAGCATTGGCAGGAGAAGAAAATTTAACCGTAGGAATTGGGATTGAAGGAATTTCCACCTGAATATCTCGAAAGTTATAAGATAAACCTCCTCTTTTTTTAAGTGTATTATAAACTGTCTTTGCTAAAATTATTATTTTTGTAATAATATTTTTGTCCAATGTTCCATTTTAATATATTTAACATTTCGACACACTATTGTTATTAAAAATTTTTTTCTCTTCTTTTGCTCCTTCTGGGAGCATAAAGTTTCCACAAAGTCTCTTCGTATTGCTCTGTCTCCATTTTTGCCTGCACTTTTTAATTCTTGCTCGACCGATCGTTTCCAAGTAAATTTTGATCTGGGGGTTTCATTCTATTGTCTGCTGGCTGGTTTATGCCCACAAGTCTTTATTTGTTATTTTATTTTACCAGAATATTCCGCATATTATCCTGAGTCATTTGTTCTTAAGCAACACCTTTCCTAACCTAAACAGGTCTCCATTCTGAACAGCAGTATCTATTTTGAGCTTTATATATCTGGCTAGGTATGAAGAATTCCAGATCGAAAGTCCTATCAAATACAACTTGATGGACTCACTCTTCACCTTTTATGCGAATGTAAAACTTAATTATTAACGACAATAAAACAAAAGCCAATATCNGGTCTCCATTCTGAACAGCAGTATCTATTTTGAGCTTTATATATCTGGCTAGGTATGAAGAATTCCAGATTGAAAGTCCTATCAAATACAACTTGATGGACTCACTCTTCACCTTTTATGCGAATGTAAAACTTAATTATTAACGACAATAAAACAAAAGCCAATATCATTGGTGAAGTTTTTGAAAACAATCACAAGCTCACCCCTGATCTTGGTGACCCGGTTTTCAACAATAGAATCAATGAAAATATTAAAAATAAATTTGAAAATTTTAAACTTAGTAAACTTAAAAAACCTTACAGGAAAAAATAACACACATAGCTTTGTAACGGCGAAAATCCTTAAAGACATGACAAAAAGCTAGAAATCCGAATAAATTTCCAGGACTCGATAATATTTGTAACTAGTCACTACAGAAGCTTTATAGCCTTTTCTTTATCAAGTTTGCCCTACTTTTCAACCACTTGTACAATACTGGCTGCTTCCCTAAAATATGGAAGAATGCCATTGTTTGTCCTATACCAAAATCAGGGAAACCTGATTATCTGGCGACAAGCTTCATACCAGTTTCACTCCTTACTTCCACAAGTAAGTTGTTTGAGAGGTTTGTGGCCTTGAAGATGGATGGGTATATGGACAAGCTTGGCATTATTCCTGATTTTCAATTCAGTTTTCGAGAACAACATAGTAC
>JXPE01011607.1:4124-14347 GCA_001015215.1 Holcocephala fusca
TGTCCGGCTAAAAAGGTGCAATTTAAAATATTTTGTTGTTTTCCAGAATAGGGTAACATTTTATTAAATTGATTTTTGTGATATTTACCAGCTTAAGGACGAATATTTATTTTCCCCAAAAAATGAAATAAATATTTTCTTTTGGCTTTGTTTTAATACCTGTTTTATTCTACAAACGGCTATGTGGGAAAACTTTTGTCCACCACTGTATGTTCTTAAAGTACGCTTTTTACACTTTATCTCATCCTCTCTTTGAGAATTACTTAAACGATAATTCGCAACGCAAACCCTTATATGATTTGCAGGAACAACCCATATTATCATTGCTTAGAATCAATTGTGACATAATTTTAAAATTATTATCTTGATCACTGAGTTGTTTGGTTTCCTTCATTTTATAAAGAGATTAGAGGGTTTTAAAGTATGCTTTTTTAATTTTCGATTTAATTTCTAAATTAGTGTTACAAACAANCAATATTGAACCCAATTTTGGAATGCTATACAATTCTGAAAGTTCTGATAACTTTGGTTCTTCTTTTGTAATCACTTTAAATGGAAACAGAATCCAAAGGACTTTACTAGCAGGATTATTGAGAGTTAATCTCACACAAATCTTTGAATTTAAAATAAAATAGTTTTTTCAATTTTTTTTAGTATTTTTATTGAATTTTTTGTTTAAAATAAACGTCTGCATCTGCAACCTCTGCCAACTAGACACACCCCATCTAAGTTCTTCGCTGCGCATTTTTTTTTACAATCGGGTCTTCGGCACCCACCAGAATTAAAAGCACAAGTCGTTGCCACGAAAAATAGTAAAAGTATTACAATTAGCCTCATCTCTTTAATTTTTTTATCTTTAATCTGCTAACACTTCGATTGAAATCGTTTAAATTACTAAGCATGAGACAATTATAAGCTTTCATATATGCAAAAAACTTTGCAACTAATGCTTGTAGATTTCGAAATATCGCACGAAAAGCGTGCGTAAAATTTAATTTCTATTGACGTCAATCAATATGAAACCATAAATAAGAGCTCAGGTAAAACAAAAGAGTTTTATATTTTCAGGTAAACAGTCTGTTTTAAAAATTATCATATTTAAATATTGAAATGCGTCAATGAACATTTTTCTTATGTTCTTTTTAGGTTATAAAAAATGTCTGTGTTGAGTGTGATTGTGTTTTAAGAGAATATTTAGAAACTTGGTCATTAGAACAGTCTGTCTTTGACCAGTCCCTTCAAGGGTTTTTTTTTTAAATTATAATGAAAAAAATATTGAATTACTTAGAAATAAGTTAAAATTTTTTTTTTCAATAAGGTTTTTTGCAAAGTTGAATTACTGACATATGAACGTCAATTGGAATAATATCATCAATCACCCTGATTCCATACTAAAGTTGTTGGAGATTGCGATTAAGGATACTTAAGATATCCTACCTTAAATTAAGTTATTCGAAAGTTATTCACAATACTTTTTGAATGATGCTCTTATTTCGGCCTCGAAAATGATCTCTTCGCATGAGCTTAAATTTTATAATTTTTCGATGAGTAAGTGTTAGGGAGAAGAAAAAATTCATAAAGAAACATGCGGCAGTAATTAAGATTTTATATGGAGCAGCGCTTTATTTTTTGTGTAAAATATGGCTGTGTCTTTTTCAATTTCTTATTGAACCGGAGCAATAACTCTTTGTAGTATTACTCCCTCATCTTAATATATAATCTATCCCAAAAAAATCCAGGACTATTATTTTATTGGAATTAAAAAAAAACATATGCCCATTACCTATCCCGCTAATAGGACACCGGTTTTTTTAGATTCAGTCGGAAGGGCTCTATTGTGTACTCTAGGGAGCATAATAATGGAGAAAAAGTAAAACTCTTACATTTTTTAGATAACAAAAATTGAACTCTGTTTCGAATTTTCTTGGGAATACCATTAGTAAACCTGACTTCGATGGAGCTACCCTCTTTTTCATTTTTAATCCAATTAATTAGTAAATAAATTATACGCCATACTTATGCTCAGAAATCAGTTAAAATATTCAATAAAAATTAAAATTTCTTTGAATATAAAAAAGTATTTATACAATAAAACATAGAAAGTTTTTTTCTAATTAATTTTATTTATCCTTAACTTATCTTTTAACTTAATTAGATTTAAACTATTCTATTTTGACTTAACTACAATTATTTACACGACTTTGGATTTTATCCAATTCAATCCGATCTGAGAAAATGTCTAACTTATAAACCACTTATGGCAATTTATAAAAGGTGACACAGAACTCAACGAAGCTTGGAAAAATATCACTAAATCAGGAAAAAATATAATTACAAGAATTATGCTAAGTTGTCCATTAAGTGCCAACTACGAAATATCTCGTAGTAAGCGTACGTACTAACACTGTTGACTCACGGATATTTTTTATTGCCGTTTGAGCTAGGAACTTTTGGAAAGAATGAATAAAAATTCAGTATAGTGTAAGAAACATATTCAATATAAATTTTTATTATAAAAATAATAACTTAGACTATTCGGCTATAACATATTAATTATAAATATGAGAATATATTGCTAAAATTAAATTATTTTTATTTTTGTGGATATGAATGATAAGCCTTAAAGCAAGGCTCAACGCAGAGAGCTGGCTTGTTAGGGCAGACTGAACAAAAATACCTACTTTCTGTGCATCGCTTTTACGAAATTTGTATTAAGAATGTTTCTTTGTTCTACATTACTGTCGTCACCATCAACTAAATGGAAAATATTTGGTTACCTAAATTCAAGCAGCTTCATCTATTTGTTACTTCGATTGCATTGATTTTAAAACATGTAGGCATTCTGCTGAAAAATTTCGAACAAGTGCAGTGCAATTGTCTTATATCATGAGGACATATGTTGATTAGATAAATCAACTCCTATCATTCCCAAAATGTGATTTCTGATTATATCTGGTTTGGTAAACATCATTTCAGTTAGGTTTTTCACTTAAGTCATATCCCTTTTGTGCATATTGGAGAAAGCTAAGACATCTCGTTTATCTTTCAATTTGTTAACAATAATGAATCCAAAACTAAGGTATTCAGAGAGCTATCGAATCAGTTTCTTCTTGCCCAAATTTTCATACCTACAAATTATATACCTACAGTATATTGACTTACTCGTAAGATGTTTCGTGAACCCAATTGAATTAAAATAATTTGCCATATAAAGCTTATAATCACGATTTAGGAAACCATCAATCAGAGCCAAAACAATATTTGAAGCATGACTTCGTCAACCTAAGTCATCATATACTTATCATATATTCCCTAAGTCATTATATATATTTTCACTTTTAACGCCACTCTTTCAGATTCACAAAGTTCGTAAAGTTTGACGCCTTACTTATGCCTTCTGCTTTTTATATATTTTTCAAAATGTAACCTTCCTTCCAAAAAACTATTGCTTCATCAATACTCAATTTTCTCCTCAGCATATAAATGCGGTCCATTGTTACGTTAAAATGTTCGGATATAGGATTAGTCTTGCATAACTGGTCATCATTTCCTATCATTATTAAAATATAGAAATCTCAATATTAGTTGAAAACGATTTCTGCACATATTTTTCATCTAATAATCAAAATTATAGAGTTCACTTTTTTCCAAAAATCTTCAATGGATGATGAACTAATTGTACCGATGCGCTTAAGCAACCCAAATAATAAGCATAATTCTTTAGCGTTAGTATCCTTCCAATCTCGTAGGCGCGAGTATCCGTAATAATGGAAACTTTACTATTGTAGTCGATCTTGTTTATCAGTTTTCTAATTATCCACATCGTTGTGATATGTGATGCTTATAGATTCTTAATCAGCAGGAATATGACAATGCTCGTTCAATGAGGTTAATTGAGTCCTTTGACGTCGTTTTTTTGAGAACGGTTCTGAATTATCTTCATTTTCCGAACTGGAGTCATTCTAGCACTCATCACATCCTCTAAAAAGAATATTGCTACCATATCAGATCATTACATATCTGCATTATTGACTATCTCCAGATGAAATTATGAGACAAACTTGTAAAGTCGAATGAAACGAAAAGAAAATATATTTGTTTATTACAATTTTTATTGAGACAAAAAAATAAAAAATCACTACGAAATATCTCGTTAACGATAGCCAACACTGGAAAATTATATTTGTAACTTATTATTATTATATTTTGGAAAATTTCACTAAACTTCACGCGCACTAAATTTGCTTGGCAGTCAATGGATTAAGAATTGCCTAAAATGAGTTTGTGAAATTTAACATCACATTGTAACTGTGGGAAATTTGATAAAATATGGTCAAACATGTAAAACATTGGAGTAAAATAATGGAAACAATATACTGGAATTAAATTAAAGGAACAAGAATTTATATTATGGTTTTAGGAGACTTCCTCTAAAACAAATTTCTTCAACGATGATTTCCCCAGGAGCCATATTCGCAAGTCGTCCTGAGGGTTCATCATCAAAAAAAATGATTCAACCACTGGTCGATATTTATGGCGGGTCCCTAAAGACTTTTTTATTTTTTCGCAAAATTTTTCATCAAAAATTTATAATTGATTTCGAGTCTTTATTGTTCTTTTTCCTATTCATGGAAAAATTGACAAATACAACCTACGCTTTGAATCAATCTGAAGGTTTGTATTTTCCTCACTATTAGCATGGATAATACTAAATCGAATCTTGTACGCTAGATTTCCAAATGGATTTGAAATTTGATTTATTTAATAAGAAAGCAAGTTTTTCGTTCCTACAGCAAGCCTTATCCTCAGAGTACACCTTTCTTTTTACTTTTAATTGTTTTTAATAAAGCAATAAAACTGCATTGTTGAATCTCTCTATCTGAGTGCAGCCCGTCTTAAAAGCTTGAACTTATAAACAAAAGCATCATTTTTATAATACTCCATTTTGAAAGCACAAAAATTAAAACTTGAAGAAAAATGGAAGATATTTCATTAGTAAAGATTCAGGCATTTGAGCTTTTGTGGAACTAAAACAGTACAAGCGGTAAAAAAAACCTATCGATTGTGGTATTAAAGCTTTCAAATTAGACTTTTTCCGTTGCCTTTTAATAAAAATTTACATGTGATTCTATCAATGACATAAAGCGAGCGTAAAAACGAGGCGAAAAAACAATTGATTTTTCCGAGATTCGTAAAACTCTTTTGTGACACAGAAGATAGACTGCTCAAGAATCGATATTGAGCCCGCATGCGCTCCTTAAAAAATTTATTCCTTTTGCAGGAGACTAGTAAAATTTTAGATGAGACTTGTTCAGTTCGGTGAAATATCGAGTTCCGGTGATTTCAGCATTTTACAACAAAATCGTTTAAATTTTGATAGCTTAGATGCAGTGAAAAAACAAAAAAATTTCCAGAAAGTGAAAAAGAAAGTGTTGGTTCTTTAGTTCACATTTCAAAATACAAAAAAAAATTCTTTTCGTGCGAGAATAGAATTTTCACAAATCTTCTACGGAAAATCAATCGGTTCGTTTTCTACAAAAATTCTTGGTATATACTCAAAACACGGTGTGGTGTAATTAATTTGGTTAAAACTATTTTAATTACGTCATTGGTGATAGAATTCCGGAAAATTTCAACATTGGTGAGTAATAGCAGATTTATTTTTTTACTATTGAATTCTCCTCCAAGTTAAAGCAAACCTTCTCAAAGAAAATTTTTATGACCCAATCTATCGACATCCTGAGAGTGAGAGAGTAGTTCCTGTAGCTCGTGTAAAGCAAAAGGTCGAAGACACTTGACGTTACATAAATAGGTAGGATCTGTTTTATGTTGAGGCTGGAAGATAACATTTTTGTTTCTTATTTTAACTTGAAGATATTGGCACAAGAAGAATTTAACATTTGGAGATTAAATGAATATGCCTGACCTTTCTGTTTTTCATTTTTTTCTGATTTATAAAACTATCCCTGGGATTTCTTTCTTTAGTAAATCGATTGGATAATTTTCACTCGATTTTTTTTTTATTTTCCTTTCGTTAGAGTGGGTACGATATTTTGTGGTGTGGTAGAGTGATAGAGTTCTGACTGCTGACACAGATTCTGCCTAGAGAGTGAGGCGTTGAGCCTGTGCATTTGCCTTCTAAACAATCGGCTTCCTTTCCCATTGTAACCGGCTTAAGGATTTCTTTTTGTGACCCCATTAGGTGAAAATATTAAAAATAAAAAATGAAAAATATGAGGAAGAATAAGGGAAATAAAAAAATTGTTAGGTTACATGAGCTTCCGTTCAGTTTTTTATTCATTAATGAGGAAAACTTTATCTGATAGTAGAAATTTTGACGTTATGCAATCAACTCTTTGAGAATTTTTATTTAAAAGGATTAATGCTTTTAACCTATTAAATTTGCTTGCATTCAACTAGTGAGGACGCTGATCCTGCACGTATTTAATTTTCAATTAGAGAAGCAAGAAAAATATGCCATTTGAGATGTTTGTCGATAAATTCTGTCTTCATATAAAAAATTTCTAATTATCTTTTGACGATTGTCTTGCTTTTAGCAAGGATCACCTTAAATATGAAAATAAGTTTAAGAATCTAAGCTTTCTTTTCATAATAACGAATTGTGAAGATTGTTAGAATTTAGCAAGGATTATAACAAAAAATATGTATAAAAGTTTTCTTTCGTTTTGAGGAAGTTTTTCTTTTGGTTACAAATCAGAATTTTTAGTGAATTTGCGATTTAATTGAATTTATTTCTAACTATTAGAANCTTTGAGGAAGTTTTTCTTTTGGTTACATTTCTTTAAAAATCAGAATTTTTAGTGAATTTGCGATTTAATTGAATTTATTTCTAACTATTAGAAAATTTAGAAAAATATTTTTTGAATTTAAGAATTTTGGTGTTATTTATCTAAAGAACAATAAAATTTTAAATATTGAAAAAAGTATTTATGCAAAAGGCACACATCTTTCTTAACTCATAGGAATTTAAGCAAAAGCTTCCTTTATTTCGAAGTTGAAAAAATTTTACTTTAGTAAAGAGAATACAATCCAAAAATAAAAGAACACAATTTGTAAGAAACTCCAAATTCTTGTAGAAGAGTGTTAACCTATTTCTCGGTTACTTACCAAAGATTATTACACCTTTTACGGATAAAATGGTAGATTCAAAACATCAAAAATACAGAAGCATTATTTAAAAAAGATTAAGAAGTATTTGTAAAATTCTACTGTTCTTCTTAAAAAACAAGAAAACCAACTTGGATTGTGTTAGTTTTATTCACTTTTCATCGATCGAAAAAAAGTCCTTAATTTTATGATAAGAAGACTTAAAACACAGAGTTAATTCTTTATGCACTTCTTCATGAAGCTTTCTTCAACTGTCTTCTGTATAAAATGTATAATAAAAAATGTCTGAATCTAGTAACCATTATTTTTGTATTATTCTCACAAATAAAATAAGTGATAGGCAGTTTACCACCTTTTTTCTATCCGCATTTTTTGAAGATTTTCAGAAATAAAATAGGTGATGATAAGCTCTTGTAAGCAGATCCAAGACAGGACTTTTGAAGACACTTCGTCAAATTTATTTTCGGAAATGTCTAATCCTATTTTGTTTTATATTCTGCNACAAATAAAATAAGTGATAGGCAGTTTACCACCTTTTTTCTATCCGCATTTTTTGAAGATTTTCAGAAATAAAATAGATGATGATAAGCTCTTGTAAGCAAATCCAAGACAGGACTTTTGGAAACACTTCTTCAAATTTATTTTCGGANGGTGATGATAAGCTCTTGTAAGCAGATCCAAGACAGGACTTTTGAAGACACTTCGTCAAATTTATTTTCGGAAATGTCTAATCCTATTTTGTTTTATATTCTGCGGAAATATAAATATCTTCCTTTTGTTCAATTTGGAAAGTAAATTAAAGTATGAACTTTTTGTGCCTGATGATGTAGCTTTATGGTCTTATTGTAAAATTCTAGATAGTTGCGGTGAGCAAAAAAATATTATATATGATCGTATCAATCAAAGTATCGATCAAAAGTAGTTTTATATAATATTTTCATGGCATAACCTTATCGCGATATAATATTTTACTTATTTTGTATGAATGTTCTCTAAATGAACGATATGTGAGGATATGTCTCACGTTTATGTAATTCTTCATGCTTTCAATTCATTATTTCATAATTAACCAAATCATTAATTTTTTACAAGAATTTTTTAAAAGAATACCAACTTATTTTAGTTAACTTTGGTTGTTGTGTTTTTAGTGTAAGTTAAGCAATTTTAGTAAAAAATATCTGGTACAGTGTTTAACAACAATTTTCATCAAATCACAATTCATAAACAATTAACATTTTTTTAGATCCATTAAAACAAGAATTATTCTCTGATTTAAGTCACTTGAATCACCTTTCAATGCTTGTACAATATCCAGATTTATCACTTTTCGAATAAATTTCAAGATTTCATTCCACGATTTCCTAGAAGCTAAGATTTAATTAGAATTTTGTAATCGTGTTTAGTTGCTGTGAAAAAATTAACTTATCACAGAAAAATTTGTAAGCATATCGTTTTTTTTTTTGGATAGTAACCGTGTCCAAACTATTTTGCATAATATTTTTGGTCTTATAACAAGCATTTTTAAATTTTTTAATTAAAAATCCATCATTTATAAAATTCTAACAATATTAGTTTATAACTTGCCTCAATCCCAGATAAACTAAATATAATAGAAAATATGATGAATATTATTAGTTCCATTGGCTATTTAAATATCCTGTACAAACTCGTAATGATTCCTGCAGAAGGACAGTATAAAAATATTAATTGAATATCATTCTAAAATAAGAGATATTTGAAGTATAAAAATCAGTTTTGTTAATATATGCACTCTTTATTCCTCGTCACAATATGTCACCAACGCTGGTTTACCTCTCTGTTCTCTTTTAGCCATTTTTATGTTGTGACGAAAAATTTTGCTGAATAAAAAATGATTTCAAAACTCGAAATAAAATTAAGCTTATTTTAAAATCGATATTGAGAAACACAAAAAGTACGCACAATATTGTTAGAAATAGAAAAGGAAAAGACATAAACGCCACATTTCGTTAACTTACTTGCTCCTGGTATTGAACTCATCTAAAAATATTTAACGAAAAAGAAAGAAAAATAAAATAAAGTAAGTACTGATTTGAGTTNGAAATAAAATTAAGCTTATTTTAAAATCGATATTGAGAAACACAAAAAGTACGCACAATATTGTTAGAAATAGAAAAGGAAAAGACATAAACGCCACATTTCGTTAACTTACTTGCTCCTGGTATTGAACTCATCTAAAAATATTTAACGAAAAAGAAAGAAAAATAAAATAAAGTAAGTACTGATTTGAGTTGTTATTTTTTCACCTATATGCTGATTGTCTTTTCCTCAATACCATTTTTTAAGGGTGTTCCAAACTTTTTTAAATCAATACAGGATTTGGCAAAGAAAAAAAAACTTTTAAATCGCATCCTCAATTTTATTATCTGATGGAAGGATATAGAAAACCCTTTTCTTTTTTATGAGTCAAATAGAAAGTTTTTCCTTAAATGAGAATATAACACTCTCCAGGAAAATATCATTTGAGATATGAACAAAATTTAATAGGAATCAGTTTTTTTTTCCTCTAAAGGCAATTATGGAGAAAGTTTTTAATTGTAAGGCGAATTGTTGTAAACTTGAATGATTTTCAAAGTAAAATCATTTACCTTCTCATTAAGTGCTTATGAACAAATATCTATTTGTTATTAAAAAACTCATATCTAAAACAAGAAAAATATTATTAAACCACTTAATGTAAAAATTTGGAAGAATACCTTTAGGCTATCAAATTAGTAACAAATAGGCTTTAACGAAAATATTTTTAACTAAAAGATTAAAGCGAAAATTTTTTAAGCAGTCCCCTAGAGCATTTGTTATGAATAAATAATTACTAAAACTTATAGAGACTAATTAATATAAAAGTGGTGTAGGTAATCCTATATTAAATTGCAGGAGTTCAAGTAAATTTGAATTCAAAAATTAATGAGCTGTAAAGCCTTTGGAAAACATCTCTTGGGTTTTCTAGTAGAAAATTAAGGTAAAAGGAAGTATGAATGAAGAATTACGAAAATTATAAAGTTACTTAAAATTGATATTGATGGATTTTAGTTTAGTATCTAATTAGTTTCATCACT
>JXPE01011639.1:2905-13008 GCA_001015215.1 Holcocephala fusca
AGAATTTAAGCGGTAGAAGATAGAACTACTGTAGTTATTAAAGTGTGCAGTTTCAAACTAGGAAGGAAAAGGAATGTGGTATGTACCTTTATGTTACACAATGAACTTCAAAAAGGTAAAGTAATAACTCTAGAGATATTCATGATAAGCTTAGAAGGAATTTAAGATTATCATTAAAAATTGTTGAATATTTGGGATTAATCTGGGATAACTGAAGGGTACCTGTGCTGGCAATTTATATTAATCTGTAATTCTATTTTACGGAGAGTCGCTGAATAAATGGCTAATTCAAACTAATTTGTCTGCGGTTTTAGAGATGAACAATTATTTTGTCTATAGATTTCTCAAGAGCACAAGAATATTAGAAGCTGCTATTTATAAGGTCATCAAGTATGAAACATGTATTTTACAATTTATGTCAACTTTTGATGGTTTGGTATTTAACAATGACTTAACATTTTATCGTTCATTTTTGTTTTTTGGTAAGAAGTTACATATGTTGCCTGTAGAAGTAAATTATTCCAAGCTCTAAACAATATTATTAACTTTTCTTAAGAACAATTTTGTCTTGATAATGGATCGGTCGGAAATTCGTACTATTATGAGTTATGAGTTCTTACGGAGAACTGTGGCATCGAAGACTGCGCGATACATAAATAGTGTACTTGGATTTAAGGTATCTACGCAGGGGATTGAATTATTATTTAAGTTTGTTGTTAGCAAGCAAACAATATTAACTTATTTAGCTCAAATTAGGGAGGAAAAAAAGTGTCATAAATGGGTTCCGCATAAACTAAACCAAAAACAGAAACAAAAACATTTGGAAGCTAGAGTGAAGTTGCCTTTTCGTCGCAAATTTGGTCCATTTTTGAAACAAATAATCACTTGTGATGATAAATGGATTCATTATTACAATCGTGGTGGTTAGATAAGGATGAGACAGCAAAATATTAGAAGTAATTCCAATTTTGATGATGCAGTAATATTGACTTTCCGGGAGTTTACTGACTCTCCTCCGCCAGTCATTTATGCCACCGATCCGAATAATCTGCCGCTTAAGTGGCAAAAGTGTGTAGACAATATGGGTGGGTACTTTGATGAATAAAAGCTATAAATTATCAAAAAAGTTTACCCGTTTTCCTACAAATTTCGTAGTTGACGATCCAATATTTATGAAAATTTGTTTTTCAGTTCTCTTACTTCCTTTGGGAGCATATGCCTTCCACAAAGCCTCTAAACCTCACTCTGTCTGTTGCCTGCTGTTTTATTTCTCTTCTGTTCTAACTCACGCTTATCATTTCCTTGTCCATAGTTCTTCTTCAAGTTGTTCTTGGCCTGCCTACGTTTCTTTTTACTTGTGGATTTCACTCTAGAGCTCTCTTAAGTATTGTATGTTCTGGCTTCCGAAGTATGTGTCGAATCCATCTCCGCTTTCTCTTTGTTTAGTTCTCTTCTATAACGCCTAAATCGATATCCTATTCGGTCAGAATATTCCACAGATTATCCTGAAGTATTTGTTTATGAACACCTGCAGGTTGCTGATGTATGATACCTTTACTAGCCACGTTTCACTAACTAACTTAGCACATGAGTTGAATATTCTTAGTTTGGGTCTCTTTGCTAGGTGTGCAGATTTCTAGACTTTGCGTAATCTTATGAAGGAGATTCGAGCTTATTTTAGTCTGCTCTTGCTTCTTTGCTGCGCCACCTATTGTGGTCATTATATTGCCTAGGTGCTTGAAGGCAGTTATTTTTTTGTTATCTTGCCGGTTACTGTGAAGGCGATATTATTCTTGGCACTGATTCTCATGTTCTTCGTTTTCTCTAAATTTAGCTTGCGTCCTACTTTTCTTGCTTCCTAGGATAGTCTTTCCATTTTGTGTTGCATGTCTTTGCATGTGTGACTTAGTAGTGCAATATCCTCTACGTAATCTAAATTTTCTAGGTGCGTTATGAGTGTCCATCTTATGGCTCTTGGGTCCTTAGTGAGTCTTTTTATTACTTCGTCTAATGTGATGTTGAACAGAATGGGTCAGAGTGGACACCCTTGTTTAACACCGCACATTAGTTTTATGGGTTCATTGAGTTTACCATTATTATGTAACACTTTAGATTCGGTGTCCTAGTAAAGTGCGCATATTAGTCTTACCAGTTTCTTTGCTATTTCCTTGTATCTCAGTGCTTCCCATATATGTTGTATAGTATCAGATACTCTTTCGTAGTCGATGATGTCACATATAGGAGGGATTTTTATGCTCTCTCCATCTTTGGAGTTGATCATGCGTATTCGTGAGTAATGTGTTATTTTTGCTCATTACTGCTTAGTTCATGTGTCTGAGATCTTTGTTTGCCAAAAATTTGATGTTCTTATGTAAGGATCTCATTTCGCTCTGCAGCTCCCTGCGCATCTCCAGCTATGTTGTTATAATATTTTGGTTTGTTTTTTCTTGCGCTATGTTTGACCTCGTGCTTTCTCCTGATACTTTGTTCTTGTTTCTTGAGTTGTTCATGCCAGGAGTATTAATCTCAATTCCTTTTTTTGTTTAATTTTCTCTCACGTGACCATTGACATTCAAAGTTTCTTTTTTTTTAGTGGCTATTCCTATTATTTTTTCTCCTATTCTACGGTATTTACTTAGAAGTTGGTCATCTTTTATTGCTCAGCATCTTAGTTCCTCTATTCTGTTATCGAAGGAGCTTCTTATCTTTTCTTATGCCAATTTCTGTTTATCTAGTTTTAATATCTTTTTCCAGTTTGTATCTCTACTGGCTACTACGGCCGAAGTCTTACATTTCCTGTGAATAGTATGTGAGCATTATTAATATCTGCTCGTCTCTAATTTCGTACATCGAGCAGTGGTTGTTTCTATTTCCGAATAATGCAGATGTGATCAATTTGATTTCTACAACGTCCAAACAGTGTATACCATGTGTATTTGTGAATATCCTTTTGTGGGAATAGTGTACCACCTAGGTTGTGATCCATATACATTTCTATTAGGCGTTCTGCATTATCGTTCCTGGTCCCCATATTGTGCGTTCCTATTGTACTTCTTCTGTCGCGACTATCGCTCGTTCCTGCTTCTACATTAAAGTCTCCCATTAATATGATGATGTTTGATCTGGGAGTGGTTGTTAATGCGTAAATAAGTTGGAAGTAGAATTCGTCCTTATCTTCACTGCTTGCTAATTCAGTAGGAGCGTAACATTGTATAATTATTACTTTTCTGAATCTAGAGTGTAGTCTAGCATTTAGTACTTTGTCAGAAATTTCTCTCCAACTCAGAAGGCCTTTCTTTAAGTTTTGTGAGATTATTATTCCTACTCCTGCTTGACCTCTGTTGTCATCTTTTCCAGAGAATATCATTATATTGTTGTTGTTCGTAATGATCTCTCCTGTGTCAGGTCATCTTACCTCATTTAGTCCTGAAAAATGTATATTATTTATGTCGATTATTGAAATAATAACGCAGCAATATATAAATGAGGATTGAATTTCGTTTTGAGCTGGAACGTTAACCTAACCCAATTTTCTGTGTAATTTTTCAGTAAATTTATTGAATTCAATCTTAACACATTGCGGACGGATAATGAGAATTCTCGTGTTTTCTGTTCTAGAGCTTGTTGTCAATCATGAGTATTTTTGAGTTTACATTAATGTCCTTGAGAATAGAACACTATAATAAGAAAGTTATTTATTGATGCTATAAGCACGATATAGAGTAAAAAATCGTGGCTTGTTTTTAGTAATAAAACCAATATAATTTCTATGTCACCGTTCAAAAATGACGAAAATCTTAGGCAGCAGATACCATTAGAGAAGAGTATTATTCCATGGAGAAGTCATCTTCAAAAAAAAACCACCGCGTAACAATTATGAAATATGACGGACTGGTTGGAATAATATCCGAAAGTAAAACTGACCAGATCTAAAATATGGAAATTTACCCTGGTCAAGCTAAAATTTGAGTTACTCATTCTGTCATTATCTTAGGTGTATCTTCTGTAGTATTACGTACACCAGGAAAACAACTACATAAGCCTTTAAATTAAGAATCTCTTATTCTTAATTTTTTTTTTTTTCTAGAGGGTATCCTCTTGGGTGTTTAACACCTAGGCCATCTGTACGGGCCCATTGTGTCTCTCGATTTTATGTCCTAAGTGGGAATCGAACCCACGACCTTCTGCGCGGATAGTCCAATGGTTACACCATTGAGCTACCAGGCCGGACAAGAATCTTTTATTACTCATGCAAAAAAGAATTTTTGGAAATTTCAATTAAATAGAGGCTTGCCAAATGTTAGAAAGATGAAGAATTTAAGCTTAAAAGAGGTGAAATAGACTTCTGAAGAAAAGGTGATGGTATTGTAGAATAACAGATAAGTTTAGTAGATATTAAACACGCATTATTCTTCCGCTTGGGCAGCAGCAAATATACGCTACTATATAAGAAAAAAATTAAATGGAAAAAAGCAGTGCTTTACTTAATTAATTAATGGTTGAAAATTTAATTCATTCAAAATTTAGAACCTAACCACAACGTAAAGTAAGATATGAGAATTTTGTTTTCTCTATAGCAGGAGATTTTGAGATGTTATAAATGAGAATGAACACTTAAACGCCTCTAAGCAGTACTAGTTAATAAATAGAAACAATTTCTAGTAGAAGGAATAGTGCACGAAAATTTTATAATCCTTTAAATATCTCAAAATGATAAAAATATGGCTTAAACGATTTTCACAATCAGGAGCTCAGTTATCAAAAAAATTACATTTAAATATGAGGTGTTTCTAAGCTTATCACTGAAGAAATAAGCAATGAATAGAGGAAGTAGCAGAAAATGAGTAGAGTTGGATGATGTTGATGGAATTTACTAAAATTGGATAGCAATGAAATTAGAACAATTTTGAAAATTTTTTATATGGTCCAAATTACTTTCCCCAAATTTAGAAAAAAATTGCAGTCATATATTTTCCATCTAAACAATTAAAGCCTATTTGGTTTGCAAATTAAATGCCATATTTTAGCTATACCACAGCTTCGTCACAATAAATCATTTGTGGTTTCTGGAATAAAAGATGTGAAAAGTGATATTAAAGTAAGCTTAAATCGTTTAAGTTAATTCTAGAGATATTAGCAAAAGTTTAAATTTGATTAAGTGAATTTATTGAAACTACAAACCCAATTGGGATAATTTTCTTCTAAGGAATGCTGTGGATTGGATTTCTGAGTTACTCACAGTAACCCAATTATTTTTATTGGTTTGGTTATTTGAAGAACAATATTTAGTACTAATCCTTAGTTTTCCAAACCAACTAAATTTACAACAAATTGACTTTATCAATTTTTTATCACTGTTTGTTTTTTGAAGCCATCATGTCCCCTTAAATCAAAAACGCTATCATTTTTGATTTTTTAGGGTTTGAAAAAGTGATTTGTTGTCAATACACCAATTTGTTAAGATTAGAAGGTCCAAACTTTCAAAAGGTTTTAAAAATTGTTGATAGACCCAATTTGTAATTAAATATTAATCGAAAGACGAGTTTTTTAGTCCTTATCGTCGTTTTTCTCTAAAGTATAACAAATTGTACCAGACGAAAACAGGACTTAGTAAATCGATTCCTTTATAAAGGACTACGAATAATAATAGTAAAATTTTCAAATTGTCATGAATATCAAGGCAGGTTTCCAGATATCACAACAGATTAGGAATTTAAAATAATTAACGGTGTTAAAAAGATTACAACCCTCTTATATCAAGACTGTATTGCAAAAAGGGAAGTTTTTTATATTTCATAGCCACCTACCCTGCGTGCAAACTTCTTTTTAGAGATAACGTAGCAGTCATCTTATATTTCCCGATTATACCGCGTCCACCGAAGTGGATAATTCTTGAAATCTTGAATTCGTGTGTTCGAGTTTAAAGTTCAATCGTTCGATGCGCATCTGTGATAGGTAATCGATCATAGTCCAAAAGTAGATTCAGTCATACTATCGTTTAGAGTTTACTCATAGAAGCTTACAGCTCTTAGCGAGAGTTCGAATTATAGTAGATTAAATTTTCGAACACACGCTGAGTGTTTTTTCATAGAAGGTCACATTCAGTCAAACTCTCATTGAGAATTTACTTAAATAAGGTTCATAATTTTTTCAATAGTTACAGCTTCATTTAAGGTATGGAATACTCTTGCTATCCAAATATAAGTTTAAGGCTTTTTAGGGGATGTATATGCGGTTTCGACCTAATACAATGAAGAGGTCGTCTTGTGGCGTCAGCCTTATACAACTCAGAGCTTCTACATGTTTTTTTCAATCAAGGATATATTTGTAGTACCTTGAAAATTACATTATAAATGACATCAGAAATGAAGTTCGCATGTTGTTTTACGAACCAAGAACCAACTTGGCTATGTGACTTGTTTTCAGTGTATGAACAAAATGTTCTAATTGTTTTCCAAATTGGAGCCAAAACATTTTTTGCGAATCTTTTTACTTAACAATAAAATAATTTTGCTACAAAATATAAGGGATGTAAAATTAGTGCTCTTAAAACTTTTTCTTAAAGAACTCAGTTTTTTGGTCACTTTTATAAATAATTTCAAGATGTTAGATAAAAAGGCTAATAAAATTATTGCCTTAAATTTAATGAAGCAGCAAAATAGAAAAGATTGGAGTCACAATTGGATGATAGAATTTCATTTTGAAGAATGAGCTCTGAATTCCTGAATTAAAGATAAGATTCCTAAAAGATGTTTTATACCGAGATACTTAACAGTTTCTTCCCATTTTATATTTCATTGTTTAAAACTAAATCAGACTGTGGTAGATTGCCTGGCTTTCTTTTTTTGCAAAGAAAATTGCTTGAGATGTACTGCGATTTAGCTTCATTTATCACTTAAAGCAGTATTCGGATAGTTTATTTAGAGCACTTTGAAGATCTAGTCCATCAAAAAAGGATATATCACTGCTTCATCAGAAAAGGTAGGTCTTTTCCATTTTGTAAACATTAAAAAATCTGAAGTTAATATAATTTATAATAATGGGGCCTAGCACTGATCCTTGAGGTACTCCCAGCATTTAACTGTGTTTAACTGCTTGAATTTTCAGTACCAACATGAACTGAACATTATCTGTTAGGTAATCAATTTTTAATAACATGGACAAAAAAAAGGCGAATTTAATTCCGACATTTAATCTATTTGCCCATTATATCACACGGCATCAACAGCTACTTGTATATCTCCTAAGGTAAATAGCCCAATGGTTTCTTTCTTGGTCTATCTAATCTTAATGTCCTTAACTGATTTAGTTAAGGCATGTAGAATATTATTGCGGTCTCTAAAAGCATATTGTATATTGGGCAAAATGTTTTCGATCTTCCAAGAATTTTACTCAATGAACTAAGGAGACTAATTGGTCGATAGCTTGATGGGAATACAAAAGGTTGGCAGGTTTTCAAATTGGTATAACTTTTAGTTTTTTCTATTTCTGGGAAAAATATATAGGTTTCCAACAATAGTTTACCTGGTGAGTAAATGACATTTCTCAGAAGATGTTTATGGTAAAGCAGACATTAGATTTATGATTTTGATTAAGATGTAAGTATGAAGTATGATTTGCTGATTCATCCTTATCTAAACACTGCGCTGAAAACTTGCGATTGTAATATTGAATCCATTTATCATCACAAGTGAAATTTTTATTCAAAAATGGACCAGATTTGAGACGAGAAAGCAAATTAATACTAGCTTTCAAACGTTTTTGTTTCTGGATTTGGATTACTTTATGTGGAATCCACTTACTAGTTTGTTAAATAAGTTTTTCAGATCGGAGCGGTGCTACTAGCTTACATTTGCCCTTCTTATATTGGTACATTGTTCATATAAGCGTATTTGAAGTTTGATTTCAATCTCTCACTTCATTTGGTATCGACATGTCATAGTATTTTTTAGTATTTTTTTACAATAAAAAAATTATGTATATTGCAGTAATTGAACTTCTATCTTTAGAAGGTTTAAAAGCAAGAAAAATATATGAACCAATGTGGAAAGTGTATAAGGACTCGTCACCTTCGCCTTCAATTAGTACAATAGAAAGATAGGTAGTTAAATTTAAACGTAGTCGTAAAAGCCTTGAAGACGATCATCGACAAGGTCATCTAAAAACAGGAACGATACCAGAAAATGTAGAAAAAGTAGAGGATACAGTATTGGAAAATTATCGAGTGACTTAAAGAAATATAGTAAAAGCCCTAAGTATTGACAAGTATTGGTATTGGACAAGTTAAACAATATTTTGACTTCAGTATTGAGTATTTGGTGTCAGAAAACTTGTGTAAGCAATGGGTGCCCCATTTCCCAACAATGGAACAAAAACACAGTGAAGTGTGACTTTATCAGCAAAATTTAGAGTGTTTTCGAAATGATAAAGTAGGTTTTGTGTCTCGATTCATCTCTATGGATGAGACTTTAGTCTATTATCATAATCTTGAATCAAAAAAAGAAGAAGATGAGTGGTGTGAACCAGGTTTTTCGTCTCCGAAATGAGTTCATGTCCAGTAATTGGCCAAGAAGATGTTAGGATCAGTTTTTTGGGGGTACGAAAGGAATTTTGTTTGAAATTACTTGCATACTGGTAAAACAACAAATTTTGAATATTATTGTAAGCTTTTAGACCAGCTAAAGGAAACAATTCGTGAAAAAAAAACCAGATTTGTAGAAGAAAACAATTTTTTCCATCAGGACAATGGCTTAAATCCATGAATCAAAGTTTAAATTTTTGGTGTATCCACCGTATTCATCAGATTTGGCCCCTAGCGACTTCCGTCTGTTTCGAGACCTAAAAAAATTCATGCGCGAAAAGGGTTTTTCANAAAACAATTTTTTCCATCAGGACAATGGCTTAAATCCATGAATCAAAGTTTAAATTTTTGGTGTATCCACCGTATTCATCAGATTTGGCCCCTAGCGACTTCCGTCTGTTTCGAGACCTAAAAAAATTCATGCGCGAAAAGGGTTTTTCATCAAATGATGCGGTCATAACAGCTGTGGGAGTGTATTTTGCAGTCCTACTAGATTCTTACTTCAGGGATGGAGTTCATAAATTGGAATCTCGTTGGAACAAGTGCATTGATGTTCAGAGCGACTATACTGGATAATAATACTAATATTGAATAATACAATAATAAAGTTTTCTAAAGTTTTTTCTAAAGCAATATTTTGTCTTATGCATTCTAATAAAATTAAACAATTCTATACTTAAATTTCGAACACCTTTTGTATTCCAACTAATTGTCTAATTTGTCTTTATAAATGTATTTTATTTTGTTCTTTGCTATTACAGTGCCTTAACTTGGTTAACGTAAGTAGAAAGGTTAGAATTAGTTATGGAAGTTTATACTTGCTCCACTTTAGAATTATTTGCTACGGCTTCAGACCCAGAGGTAATCCTTATGTTTTTCGCGTTACTAATTCTGCTGGTTCTGTTGTTTATTAATTTGGAGATACTTTCTCCATCATATACTGTTTTGCATCTCACATTTACTAATTGGTTTTTGAATATAACTCGAATCTAATTGGACACTGAGGATCGATGAGTTTGTGAATATCATTGGACTCTACAAATTATAAAATTTCTGCATCGGGGCTCTCGATAGTGTGATAATTTTACGATATTGTGACATTGAGTTAATTTGCTTGGTAACTTACGTTTGTAGTCTCAACGTACTATAATTTCTTTTAGAATATTAAATTTTGTTCTTAACTCCTTCATTGCAATGAAGTGGTTACAAAGTATAAATGTAAAGCAATAATAGCACATAGTTGATTTTCTTCTTTATTTAACTTATTCTTGCGTACATGTACTATCAGCGAAAAATCTTTTTTTATTAACACCAATAATAGGGTGGCATCTAAAACATTAGTCAGAGTGATTAGTAAGAGCCATTTTATCATGGATAAAAATACGTTTCAACAACAATTGCAAATAATTCCAATTTATTATCAAACTTCTGGTTTGGAAGGTTCTGGTTCGGTGGAAGCATCTTTATGCGCCCTGGTAGAACTGGACAACTGCAAAAATTTGAGTCAATGTACACGCTACAT
>JXPE01011733.1:9398-24738 GCA_001015215.1 Holcocephala fusca
ATCGTTGACATTTTTAAGAAACCCCACCTATTTATCTTCTTTAAAAAATCTCTGTAAAACATGTTTCAATAGGGGCGACATATTTTTGCATGTTAATATCCCTCATTAGGGTAACATTGTTAACGCCAAAGTGGCATTTGAAACGCCAGTCTTTATCATATCATCATGGATTAAAACAGGCTTCAACAACGATTGCAAGTGATTCACATTTATTGTCAAAAATCTGATCTGGTGACAGCTTACTGTGCCGCTCTTAATGAAAAACCCCTTAGATATCGTTTTTAGTACTCTGAAATTAAAATATTTTGATTAAATTGAAAACAAATAAAATTAAATATTTTATCGCACAATTTTTTGATATAGAAAGTAAATATTAATAATAGTAATTATTCAAAAAAATTTCAAAAAAGGCAAAAAATATTCAGGGATAATTTGCAAAAGTGATAACTTTTCTATCAAATTACATCTCAACACTCGCAATAGGTTCTATACCTAAATTATAGAATAATATCTGCAAAATCATCCACATTATTTCAATTTTCACTCACACCTAACGTTGTTTGAAATTTTTCTTGTGTTAATTTGGGGGAAAAGAAACCTACTATTTTTTTAGCTAGATGGCTGCAGTGAAATATTAATCTCGTAAAGTATTGATCAAAAACATTCAGACTTGATTTCGTTGTAAAAGTACTAAAATGTCCTAAAAAAATTATTTTACAGTTTTTTGATTGGTCGATTCATTTGTGAGTGTAAAAAATTTTAACAAAAGAGAAAATTTGGTACATTTTATCTTATAATTTTTAAAAAGAAGTTCGATGTTTGGTTGCTACATGCATTGATCCAAAAAAAAATTAATAAATCTAATTTCAATCTGCGAAGCCTTGTCAAAATTGAATGAGATCAACCCATTCCATAAATGCACAGTGATTAAGGATAAGAAAAAAGACACATACGTCAAAATTGTGTCAAAATGATCGTAAGCGGCTTAAGCGATAGCTAAACCAAGCCTAACGGCCTGGAAGATTTTGATGTGTATTTGGTGACAATAGAATAGAATTATCTACTATACACTGCTTCCGGATAACCAAGAGTTAAAGTTCGGACTTTTATTGTCAAGAATTGGAATGTTGTTTAAAGCTAGCAATTGAATAGAAGGGGCTAGAATTAATCAATAGAAAATGTGCTGGGTTTCATCAAGCCAACACCAGATCACACACATCATTAATGATTCGCCAGAAATTCCGGGAGCTTAATGTGGAGGCTTTGATGCATCCGCCTTATAGCCCAGATCTGGTATCAAGCGATTACCATATTTTTTTTATCATTTAAAAACTTTCTTAGTGATGAGAAATTGGCATCAAGAGAAGATTATGAAAATGGCTTAGTTAAGTTTTTCGCGAATGAATACCGGGGCTTCTGTAAGTGGGAATTATGAAATTACCCGTAAGATGGCAATAAATTAGAAAATAAAACGGTGCATATTTAATCCAAATCGGACTATCCGAATCGAACCGATTTTTTTCTAAAACTATCACAATTTTTTNTAGTGATGAGAAATTGGCATCAAGAGAAGATTATGAAAATGGCTTAGTTAAGTTTTTCGCGAATGAATACCGGGGCTTCTGTAAGTGGGAATTATGAAATTACCCGTAAGATGGCAATAAATTAGAAAATAAAACGGTGCATATTTAATCCAAATCGGACTATCCGAATCGAACCGATTTTTTTCTAAAACTATCACAATTTTTTTGTTTAAATTAAATAAGAAAGTACCAGATTATGTAGGGATACACTCGTTATAGGACACCCTCTACAATAAATATAGAAAAGATCAGACATCAGAAAATAGTTTACTTAGAGTTCTTATCATTTACAGATTTTGCACTTCAAATTCAAAAATCCAGATTTTTTAAAATTCGCTATCTCACACTACAAATTAAATTACTTGAAAGTGAAATTAAATGTGACTTTTTTTTAAAGTCAAAGCTATAGTTTGCCATTCTAAATTAATCGTTTTACAAATTAAATTCACCACTTTATAATTCAAGTATTTAGGTACAATTCGTTTTTTTTTTTGGATTTTTATAACAAAAATCAAATTAAGTGTAAATTTATAGCAATTCAATTTCTTGTTTATTATTACAAAGTATCTCAAATAAAAAATTTTAATACAATAAAAACTTTAAAAATATTTTAAAGAAAAACATACTCTTTTTGTTCGTCAAATCAAGAACTTTTTAATCCTACTGGATAACTCAATTTTTTTTTCAATATTTTTTTTAATAATATAAATCTTTAAGCTTTACATCAAATGTGCTTAGATTATAATTCCATTTTTATTTTATTTACAGACAACATCAACAAATCTTCCTGAAAGAGATGCATGGGGAAAAGAAATTGAATTTTTACTATCATGCATTGCAATGTCAGTTGGATTAGGAAATGTTTGGAGATTTCCTTTTACTGCACTAGAAAATGGCGGCGGAGCATTTCTTATACCATACCTTATAGTATTATTATTAGTTGGTAAGCCTATTTATTACCTAGAAATGATAATTGGACAATTCTCTAGTCGCGGAGCCGTAAAAGTATACGATATGTGTCCAGCAATGAGAGGTAAAGAATTAAATGCATTTCTATTAAAACATTCTTACTGTTCACCCATTTAAACAAGCAACATCAATATTTTACAATTGGTTAATTCTTATTTAAATATAGGAATAGGTATCGGTCAGGTGATATCAATAGCAGTCGTAACAACATACTATGCATCACTGATGGGAATGACTGTGGTATATTTCTTTCAATCTTTTAGCGCAATCTTACCGTGGAGTATTTGTAATGCCGATTGGAAAATGGATTGTATTTCTTCTAGTGATAAAAATATATCCATGATTCAAACAAATTTTACACCTGAAACTATACCCTCTTCATCTGCAGAATTATATTTTTTGTAAGTTTATTAATAGAAGCATGGAAATTATTTTATTTTTGGGTAAAGCTTGCATGAACGCTTAATATCTGCTCGTTAAAAAAAATGGTAACCATCACAGAAAGAAACGTTGGTTACATAATAAATTTGCTTAATTTTAAAAAAAAACTCTTCTAAAATACTAAGGTTATGGTTGCCTACCCATTTATCTATAAAATCCCCGGTATGTTTTTATTTTATAACTTTTTTCCACAGGTAACTTCGTTTGTTTTTTGTACCACAGATAATTTTGTTTATTGTCACTTCTCAATTTAACTTAAAAAATACCCAAGTTTAAGTATTGAACGAAAAATAAAAAATTTGTTTGCTTATTTAATCGGGACTTTCCCGCACATACTTATTGTCTATCAAAATTCACTAAGGTCTAAAGAAATTAACTGATGAACGAATCCTAATTTGATTTACTAATATTGTAAATAAAATCATAAAGTCTAAGTAGTTTCACTTGATTTCTGTTTCGTCTTCTTTTTTGCTAAATCTAATTTAATCACAATTACGTACGAAATACGCTTATATTGACTTAAAACAAAAATACAAAAAAGAATNCTAAGGTCTAAAGAAATTAACTGATTAACGAATCCTAATTTGATTTACTAATATTGTAAATAAAATCATAAAGTCTAAGTAGTTTCACTTGATTTCTGTTTCGTCTTCTTTTTTGCTAAATCTAATTTAATCACAATTACGTACGAAATACGCTTATATTGACTTAAAACAAAAATACAAAAAAGAATTCAAAAGTTTTAAAACCATGAAAACTTTACTACCAACTCTAAAAATTCAATCTTCTTAATTTACATAAAATCCTTTAAGTATATTCCAAGTTGACTGTTCTTTGATCTGATCTTAATTTATTGAGATTTAATTAACAGTTTAATTACATTTTACGCCAATCTGTTTTTCACTGATAGGCGATCTTCTTTGGCTACCTAAAAAATATTATTACTTTTTCCCAGACAAATATCTTCTTTTTCTAATTTCTATTTATTCAACTGCTTACCTTCTTATTTTCTTCTAATTATCCAAACAAAATTTGACTTAAAATGTACAAAAAAAACCTCAAGTTTTATTTTAGATTACAGAGTAGGCTTATCTGTGATTCTACTTACTACGGCTATGCCCATGTTTTTAATCACTGCTCTATATTAATTAAATTTTGTCAATATTTGACAAATTTTCATAAACCTTCAAACCTTCGCTCTAAATTTTTATTAATTATATCACTCAGAATACGCAAAACAAAGTAAAGTATTTGTTTTTTTTATCAATATCGAAAAAATATTAAAGCTATAAAATGGAAATTGAAATATTCAAAAACTGTCATTTAGTAATTTTTGAAAATATCAGTCAATTATTAATCAAACCTTTTCTTTTGGAATAAGTTAAGAATAGATGAATACTGCATGTAATTGCATACAACTGTTATAATAAGATACAAGAAATAAATTCATCTAAGCCTTTTTATATATCAAAAAAGAAATCCTTTACCATTTTTTGACCAAAACACAACTAAATGATAAATGAGGAAATATCTATATACAAATTTTTTTACAGATAGAAACCTCCCTCTTCAAATAGATTTATCCAGGACTAAATTGAAACTTAGTTTTAAACAGTATTTTTAGATAAGAATTGTTCATTATTAGAGGTAATTTTATAGCCTGTTTATTACATTTAATCTCAGAAAAACTGAAAAAAACTGCTAGTTATACGAAATCGAAAGAATTTTCTTAGGTTTTTTTTAAAAATATACTCAATTTTTTGCTACTAGCAGGCAGATTTGTGTTAAATGAAGGTTAATGCAGGATTAGATTAAAAACTCACTACTCAAACCATTCTATACGTAAGCACTTCTTTTCTCATCCTTATGAAAGTTTCAAAATTCACAAAATATTTAACTTGTTAAAGTGGTGAATGATGTATAGGCATAAAACTTCAGCATGTGATTTTTTGCATACTCATGCAATAAGTAATAGTCACTATTGAGAGTTTTTTTCAAATAAATGTCTGTCTATTACTCTAGCGTTTAAGTCTTACGCAATAATCGCAAACAAACAAACAAAAACGTAAAAAACAAAAATCATAAAAGTTTTATTATGTCGGAAAAGATATAAAATCATACACTTCTCCAAATTTGTATGCAATTTTTTTCTCATCTTGAACTTCGCAAAAATCTACTTCAAAATTACCCACTGTTATCTGGAAGCCTTGTATATTAAGAATTTCTTAAAGAATTAAAGAATTTCTTCCTCTTCATTCATTAAGAAGGGTCGCTGAATAGTTGATTATCTCTTCCATTGGTAACCAAAGTTTGTTAAGTTCTAATATAGACTCATGATTTTTTATTATTGGAAATCCTAGAAGATAAATTTTATTAATGAACTAGCCTTTGCTTCTATTTATCTCAGCTATTTACTCCATAAACTTTCTAAACAATTTTTTTTTCTTACAGTTACGTTCTAGCTACTAAGACTACAAAAATTAATTTCCTTAGAAAAAATCAACCTAAAAAATCCTGGGATTCAATTTTTAAGATTCATTAATAAAAAAAGCTAATGACAAAAATGGTAAAGGAGAGAGTACGCATCCTAATCGAACACTTTTCTAAATCTCAACACTCTCAGTCAGTTCATTTTTAACTTTCACTGTAACATAGTAAGATTCCAGTACATAATTATCATCAAAATTTGAACGTCTATGAAAGCACTTGAAAAGTACATAAAAATAATGTGATGTGTCGTCATTGTTCAAAGTAAAAATTTAGTTAGTTTTTGCTATTATAATGAGATTAATAAAAAAGAGTAAGTTGTCTGATTATTAATATACCATTCTTTTTATAGAAACGCCAATACTTCCGAAAGTTCTTATTTTTTAAATTTTGAAATTTTTATATTTTACAAAAAATGAAGATATTCATCAAATGAAATTCATCTAAACTGAAACAATAAATGATTATTTTTCACATAAGTTCAATGGATTTCATAAGCCAAACAAAATTACAAAAAATAGCATACTGATAAGAATAGTGTTCCATTGATTTATATCTGAAGTTATCTGTCGATCTAAATTATATTTAAGTGTTGGAGTACCTTTAGAAGATAAAATTAGGTATGGTTAATGGTTTGAATTCTTCTCGTAATATAAGAAAGGATACAGTATAAATATTTATGTGTAACTACGTAAATGTAAATGTTTCCCCAAAATACCACATAAAGATGAATTATTAAAATTCTATATGCAAATATCTTAAATATGTTCTTACAGTTTCATTTCAAAATCGAAGTTTCTTCGGTATATACAAGAATTTCAAGAAAATGATGAATGTTTATTTCCAATTCTATAAAAATGTCCCCTGTAACAAGTCCTGTGGGTTCATAATTAAACTACCTGGTTGATAAAGTGTTAATTATAACATTAAAAAATTATTACATGTATTGCATATTGCATATTGCAAATAATTCCAAATTTTTGTTACATGACGAAATTTAAAATCGATTACTTCCAGAAAGAGCTTTGAAATTTGATTGAATCCTTTAAGTTCTTCATCAAATTTTATTCAGTAATCTCTGATCTGTGATGATAATTTGAAAGAGAATTAGTTTGCGTATGTTTTACGAAGGAAACTTTTATCTTAGTTCTTTTTTGAAGAGAAATTTTTGATTTCCAATTAGTGATCGTTTCAATTAAATGAAGATATCAAAGAACAAATAACAAAGCCGATGATCTGTTTTTTTTACAAAAATCTAAATATTAAGCTGGCTTCTGTAAGAGTTATTAAATTGAAAAACGGCTGTGAAAGTAAGTGTAACTCTTGAACCCAAGTTACTATTACAAATTTAAGCAAGCTCTAACTATTGCCAATATCCAGTTATTTNACCGATGATCTGTTTTTTTTACAAATCTAAATATTAAGCTGGCTTCTGTAAGAGTTATTAAATTGAAAAACGGCTGTGAAAGTAAGTGTAACTCTTGAACCCAAGTTACTATTACAAATTTAAGCAAGCTCTAACTNGCCGATGATCTGTTTTTTTTACAAAAATCTAAATATTAAGCTGGCTTCTGTAAGAGTTATTAAATTGAAAAACGGCTGTGAAAGTAAGTGTAACTCTTGAACCCAAGTTACTATTACAAATTTAAGCAAGCTCTAACTATTGCCAATATCCAGTTATTTATATCAAAAATCTAATTTAAGCTTTAAGTGCAAGTCAATTCATCATTAAACGATCACTTAATAATCCCTACTTTCGAGAAATCACAAATTTTCTTAGAAATCTTGTGAAAAAAAAAACAATTACATTTCTAAACTGGTTGTATTAAAGTTTGGTGTGTTCAAATATTCAGGTTTTTTTTAAAACAATATTCTTAACCTTGAACTTGTAAGGTTTTATTGTGGAATATTTTGTTAATTAGGTTTCTTTCTGATATAATTTTAGAACAGGTTTAACTTCTTCCAATTTAAAAGATTATACTAACATTTTTTTTTTGAATTTGGTTTTTTGTAGTAACCTGCTTTGATTTTCAGGTCTTTTATTTTTGTCGTATTGAAAATGGAGTTAAATTTCTGAAGTACCATAGCATATGTTTTTTTTTTGTACTTTTCTGTGAAAGAAGTTCTATGGTAATTTTTGTTTTTTTTTTTTTCAATTCAAGTAGAATTATTGAAAGCTATTAAAGTTTTGCTCCAGGAATGAGAAGTATTGGTGTACCAATTTTTTTCAAAAACTTGCACTTTTATGATTTTTGGGATCTTCATCTTTTTTAAGAAGAAATTGTTTATATAATTGTGTAGTTTCCTTCTTATAGCTTTCTTCTTTTTATTGCTTCATGCATTTTCCCATCTTCTGATAAATATTTAAATGCCTGTACCTACTGCTTGCAATTTTATTTGTTTAATTTAATTTAATTTTCCTAATACCATTTTGATTTTTGTCTTTTCACTGCAAAACTTCATCTTTATATTTTCTAGAGCACTCTTGTATAGTTCCAAATTTTTTAAACAAAATTTCTTTATTTTTAGTTATTTCATAAGCTTAATATAATCATTTATTTTGAAACTTCTTCATATTCCAGTATTTCACATCGTATGAAACCCTTCCACTTCTTTTTTTGTTACCTTTATGGCTTTGTGTAGAACTATTGAAAATAGTACTAGGCTTAATATGTATCCTTGTGTTATCAGGTTCTGTATTCCTCTTATAGTGGTTGATGGGAGAAGTTTCTTTATTTTGCAATATTTTCCATGTCTTTTTGGTTTACTTTATTGAAGGCTTTTTCCAAATCTGTGAAGAATAAATGTGTATTTTAGTTTTTTTTTATTGTTTTTTCTATTATTTATAAATATATTTATTGCATCATTTACGTGTCTCTCTACTCTACCCAAATTTTGTTTCTTTAAATATATCTTTTATCATTTCTCTTCTCAATCTCTTTTCCCAAATTCTCACATATATTGTATATATTTTTCACTGTACTAGCTAGAATGATTCCTATGCCTTAGATCTACTTTTTTGTAAATAGTTATTACAATCCCACCAAACAACTTATATATGTGGTCGAAATATATTCTATAAAGGAAAGGAAAAATATAAACTGATAGTCACAAAAATTAGATTACTTCGAAAAATTTAAAATAAAAGCAGACTAAATAGAATTAAAAATTCAATATATAGGCAAATTCTATGAATAAAATGTATAGAGAATAAATTAGAACAAGTGCTTTTATTTTGGTCCGGATATGTAAGAAGAAGGAAAGGAAATAAAATAGCACAGCAAATTTTTGAAATCAGAACGACTAGAAAAATAATACGAGGAAGTTCTAAAACAACCAAATTCGTTTGAAGAATGTGAAGAATACTCTTAGAAAAGGAAGATTTACACGAGAAGTATATTAGTAGAACACACCATATAGAGAGAAATGGAGTGAAATATGAAAAAAATCGAGATGAAAAAGTTCAGCTACCACCATCTACTTTATATCCACTGGGTAAATAAATTAAGAAGAATAAAAGTTTTATAGAAAATATGTAAAAAAAAACAAGATTTGTCTGCATTTTAATTAACACAGCTTTAGTAAGTCACATTGATTTTTGACGCAAAGAAAGTTTGATATTTATGCGTCCCTTATTAGTTATTTTTGCTAGTTATATAGCCTTGAGTAGCAATTTTGATTGTTGCATGCAGTTGTTTCAAATTGTATGCAATGTTATTTCAAACTTCATCAAATTCATCATCTGTTATTCTAAATTAACGCTTTTGCAATACAAGTATCTATATATCAATTTTTTTTCTCTTTATTTCTTTATTTATTCCCACAATGTGCGTGAAAAATATATTTAAAAATATTTGTAAATATATGCAAAGTATTTAAGAATGCATTTTGTACTCTAACATCTGTTGATTTTATTTTCAATGCTCCTTGCGGGAGACTGTAGGAAAATTTTAATGAATACAATCACCAATCTGCTATTCTGCACTGATTCTAACAACGAATAACTGTTGCTTTTATTGATACAAGTACGCGAAAACTTGGACAATCTATCCTAATCCACTACCTATAATGACTAACAGATTGAGATTGAAACATCAGAAAATACTTTTCAGTAATTTCCTTGAAGTTTGCTACCATCATAGTGCAAACATTAAATAGCACTCTTTATAACAATGAACTATTCTACTCATTATTTTTACAATCTCGTATAAATTTAAACCAAAATAACTTCACCATCTTTTGACTGATTTTTTTGATACATATTGAAGTCATCATCCTGTTACTATGAAACTATGAAAACTATGAAAACGATTCAATAATACTGAAGAAAAGGAAAACTAATCAAGAATTATTGTCCAGCCTAAAGATTTTATGACATAACAATAAAAATTTATGATGAGATTTTCGTCATAATTGAATCTTCTTTTAACAAACGATAATTTAAAATATAAATACAAGTAAAATTTCGCAATATTTAAGCATGGATTGGAATTTGAACATCCACCATGTCTGAGTATGAGTATCATGTTGTCAAGGTTACTGCGTAGTAGTTAATTATAATTACTCCTTTTACATTACACAATTTCTCTAAAACATAAAGTAGAGACTTAGGTTCAAGTATGCAGCAACCTTCAAGGAACTACCTGGAAGAAGTAGTGTTACAATAATGTTAACCCCAGGTCATAGTAATAAAACTGATAACGAAACATCAAATATGTTGACATTTTACGCAGTTAGGAACGTGACTATATTAAAAAATTCTAATTTGGAAATACTCAGATAGGTACAGACCTAAAGGACTACACTTCTTCTACTGCTTGAACAAAACGTAAGTCCAGTTTTATACACAAGAATTTGTACTGGGCATAAAATATTGGACGAGCACGCATTTAGTTTAAAACTTGCTGACTCCGACATTTATAGGAGGTGTAGAGAGAATATCCTCCAGAAGTTAGGAGCTTGTGATAAGAGTTTTTTATGGATTATGTTTAGTTCGACGGTGGAATTAGTTATATGTGGACAATGAAAAATAATGAAGAAAAAACTTATATTCTTTCACTTCATAATTTAAAAGTTGATAGACCAAAAATAACCTGAAAAAGAGTAGTGAAGAATCGCATCCATCTGCATTCATGCATGATGTCGAAGGAGTTATAATTCTTTTGAGTTGAGTCTCGTCATTAGTCATCAAAATTATGCATTCATTATCCGTTCTACACATCAGACAATTCTTACTGGTGCGCATGAATGCTAGTAAATAACTCTTATAAATTGAGAATAATCAAGGAGTAAGAACGACTTCCAACGCCAACACTTTTTCTTTACAAATTTTCCAATTTAATCCTAAAACTTCTACGAAAGAAAATTAAAATATTGGCTTAAGATTGACAAGTATTCACTATAGAATCCATGAAACCAAAGATTAATTTACCTAGACTGATCAAATTAAAAACTTATGGTAATATTAAAAAAAAAATTTAAATAAATTTTAGGTAATTTTATTTCATTTATAAAAGTACTGGGATATCAATGAATCTTTTCTAAACCACCTTTAAGAGACATACTTGTTTCTCTTTTTAGTATTTATACAATTCAATTTTTAATATTTAAATGCTTTAATTTTAATCATTACTAAATTTACCAAATGCTACAATTTTATAATCTTTAAAAAAAAAAAAACACAAAAAATTTATAAACTTTTTAAATAATTCATCTCACGTTCAACATACCTGCATTTATTTAACTTTAATTTTAAAGCTTCAATCACAAATGTTAATTACTTTTCTTGATCATCATCGGGCTAAAATAAAAGGTGTTGGATATGGGCAAACTTTAGCGGTTTATATTTTATGCACTTACTATTCATCTATAATGGGCTTAATCTGCCAATATTTCATGGAATCCTTCAAATCACCACTTCCATGGGAAATTTGTCTTCCTGAATGGACTAATTGTGTGAATTCAAAAAATTACCAAATTTATTTTAATGATTCCTCAAAATCAAGAAATCTTTTTAGTAGCTCCGAATTATATTTTATGTAAGTTAATTGGTGATGGTCTTTGTAAAATAATTTTGAAAACCATTTCTAAAAAAAGCGTTTTCACAATTAAAGAAATGAAATCCTTAAGGAGAAAGAGACATTGGATGATGGCATTGGAATTCCTAATTGGCAACTTGTTTTAGGACTGCTGTTTTCCTGGTTTATCGTTTATGTTATTATCATTAATGGTGTAAAGAGTTCAGGAAAAGCTTCATATTTCTTGGCTATTTTTCCATATGTTGTTTTGGGAATCTTGTTAGTACGAGCAGTGACTTTAGAAGGATCATGGAATGGAATTTTATATTTCATCAAACCTCAATGGGGAGAGATATTAAACCCTAAGGTTAATTTATGAAATAATTAATGGCATTTAAATTTTATAATTAAATTTTCATCAGGTATGGTATGCTGCGGTTACCCAAGTGTTTTTTTCTCTATCTGTTTGTTTTGGTAACATCATCATGTACTCCTCATACAACAAGTTCAGTCACAATGTTTACAGGTTTGTGATTAAAAACTAAAACATTTAAAATACAAAAATTATTAAATTGTTTTTATCTTAGAGATGCAACAATTGTTACACTCTTGGATACTTTTACATCTCTTTTGGCAGGATTTACTATTTTTGGAATTTTAGGACATTTAGCTCATGAAATTGGAACAACTGATGTCGGTTCAGTGGTTAAAGGTGGCACAGGACTAGCTTTTATATCTTATCCTGATGCTATTGCCAAATTTGAAACTTTACCTCAAGCATTTTCACTTCTTTTTTTTGCAATGCTTTTTGTTTTGGGAGTGGGTAGCAACATTGCTATGACTTCTTGTGTAGTGACATCAATTCGTGATAATTTCCCAAAAGTTAAACATTGGCAAGCAGCACTAATAATAACTCTTATTAGCATCGCCATTGGAATTGTTTATGTAACACCGGTAAGAAAGAACTATTTAACTTAACTAAATTAGTTGTAAGAACTGATTACCCTAATCAACTTAAATATAACAATATAAATAATTTTAGTCTTTAGTACCCTTAAAACAAAGTGTGTATTTAAAGAAAAAACTAGCTAAAAAACCCATTGAGATTGAACTTAAATTTTTAGTTACAGTGAAGCTGAACCATCTCCTCTCTGATTTCATCTCCGATTTAAGATCTTTAGCACATGTTTCATTAATAGCAAAAATTCGATATTCGTAATAATGGTTGACCTTTAATCTTAAATTTTTGTTTCATTAAATTTGTAATGGTTAACTATTTTTAGTTCTATTCAGAAATCACGCAGCGAGGGACCATATTCTTCTCTTGCCAAAATTATTCATCAAGATTTGAAATACTGACTTTCGTTGAATTCCTATAGTTTTTTTTCAGGAAGTTTTTTAGTATATTGTGCGATGATCTTTTTAAAGAATATCTGTTAAAAGTTTCACATTTTGTCTTTTTATTGATTTTTTAGATTGGCCTTTTATTGAATCTGTGATTACACTCACACGACCACCATAAAAAAGATTAACTCAGCGACAAACTATGCTACAATTTGTTGTACGACTCTTGTTGTACGAATTTGTTGTACTCGTAGACTCAATGTAAACTTCATATAAAGAATTCTGTTGGTAAATTAAGTTTTTGTCATAGAAAGTTTCGGTCTTAATGAAAAAACTTTGATTTTCAACAGTCACAATACATTTCTAGATCAAGTAAATTAAAAACACTACGATATTAATGAAACAAAACACACATTTCTTTCTCAGATCTACATTTAGAACTGATATAATTTTCAGTGTTTGCGTCATGAAAAGCCGCAGTAATTCTAATATGTGTATTAAAATTCACATCTATTCTTTTATGAAGAAATACCCTTTTGGAAAATATTCTTAATTCCTTTTGTAAACTACTACCTTTTAACGGCCATCATAGTGCGTTCATTACTAAAGTTTGCACGAAACATTCCAGTATTTATCGATTATTTTCCTCTGTGGCGATTAATATGCTGTGTCTAATTCTCAAAAAAAAAAGAAAAAATAATAAGGACCAATAACTTTTTCTTCAAAAACTCTACATCAAATCTGTTGTAGAACCATACGCAAATTTGATAGATTTGGATTATGCCTAGCTGCTGAAATTACCTTCCGGCCCTTGATATTATAGGGTCTTTTTTAACACTCTCGACGTATACCCTAAATATAATCCTGAGATTTTCCTGAATATGGCTTTCTAGTCGATGAAAGACAAATCTCTCATTAAATGCTTAATATTCAACATTGTATCTTTTTTTCATCACCTTTAATCTTCAATAATCATAATATGGAATACTCTTGCAAGCTCCATTTCAAGGATACGACATTTTTAAAACACATTGTGGATTTCTGTCAGGTTTTTGTCATATAAAGTTTCGATTTTAATATAAGAGCTTTCAAATTTAGTGGTCATAATACTTTAAACTTTTATAGACTACATTTCTAGCTAGCCTTATTTAAAAATAGCTATGATTAAAAACAAAGATACGCTTATTTCTTAATCCTTTAAATGAAACTGACAAAACTTTTACTACTGTTGTATCATGAAATTTGCAATATTTCTAACCTGTGCATTATTTATGCAATGAATTTCTCAATAAAAAACCTAAATTTTACTTGTTTGATTATTTTTTTATTTAATTTTCCTCATATCTCGCTTATTTATTTTTGCACGATCACAGCCACGAATATTAATAAAAAAATCAAATAGGATATCTACTTAATTTTAAACACTTAAAAACAAAGCTAGGATAAAATCTTATGATCAAAAGAATACTCAGGAACCTAACAATACCAAAATTATCCGAAATAAATAAACTCAATCTAATTAATTAAATATGCTCTATAAGCACTTCTTCTCTTTTCTTTTATATTAAAACAAAAAATTGTATTAAAACTTTCTTTATCTTTGATTATTAATTAAAGGGTGGACAATTTATTTTAAATCTGGTCGATTATTTTGGAGCATCAATGATTGCTTTGGTACTTGCCATTGCTGAACTTATCACTTTAGGATGGTTTTACGGAGTTAGACGATTATGCAAAGATGCTGAATTTATGATTGGAAAAAATCCAGGAATTTATTGGAGATTATGTTGGGGAATTATCACACCCCTTCTTATGATAATTATTTTGATTTACACTTTTGTCAGTTATGAACCATTAACATATAAAAAAATTATTTACCCTGATTGGGCATATGGTAAATTTTATTACAAACAAATTTATTTTTTATATCAAATTTATGGTAAAAAAAAACGTCTTTTTATAGCTCTAGGTTGGACTCTAGCAGCAATTGGAATTCTTCAATTACCTCTATGGGCTTGTGTTTCTATTTTACGGCAACCAGGTGAAACTTTTATGGATAAAATTGAGAATTCATTTAAGACATCAAAAAAATGGGGACCAGCAGATCCTACACTTAATGAAAAATATAAAAAATTTATGGCAGCTGAAGATGAAAATATATTCAGAAATACTGGATTTTTTGCAAGAATTAAAAGAAATCTTTTTGAATGAGTTTAATAGTAAAATCATTCAATACAATGCTTTATTTAGTAAAAATTTATATTTTTAATGTTTTTTTTTTATATTACGCACCTTGCAAATCATTTAAAACAAAAAAAGAAATTGCTATATCCTTGAGTTATTAAAGGAATGTGTAAGCTGTGTGAAAACATTTTGAAAAAGGATTGTATTCTTTAAAAACAACTTCATTTCAAAATTTTTACTTGAATAGGAAGAAAAAGTAATTTCTCTTCATTTACACAATTTTATTAGAAAGAGATTTTTTTTTTAGCATTACAG
>JXPE01011733.1:30946-46882 GCA_001015215.1 Holcocephala fusca
TGGTGGGATAAATAAAAAAAAAAACATACTTGTTCAATAATAAATTTTCGAGGAAATTACAATGAAGAGAAAATAAAATTTTTTTAAATTTATGTGTATGCCTGAAGTATTATAAGTAATAATTAGATTATGATACTTTCCAGACAAAAAATTTGATTGTTGACATGTTAGGTGTTACTCGAAACAATATAAGCTGACTGTGATCACAGTCGTCCACACAAACTGAGATTACTATCTCCCACAAACAACGAAAGGCGCGTAAAAGTTGTGATTTTCGTTTCCCGCAAGCAATGTATTAAAATTGGATGGACTCCACAGATGTATCCAAAGAAATGCTGAAGAGCTACACTCCCAATACTCCCAAACGGCATGAAAAGGTAACTTGGGAATAATTGTACGAGATTATTTTACAAAAGAAGCTATTGAGAAATTATATAAATGTGCAGGACTATACAAATATTTTATGTACTTGTAGCTCACTTCCAAATACTTTTAATCTCTCCACTCTCCGACTTTACAGTTTTCAACAAGATAATGCATCCATAAATTCAATAAAACATGTGTAGAATTATATGGACAAAGAAATTCACAAGAAATTTCATTTATAATGTCGAGTAACTTTTGATTTCAATAGCCGAAGTTTGAATAAAAATCCCAGCAACTAATTTAGAGAACTTAATTGCATCGATGACTAAGCGGATAAAAGCAATTACTCAAAATAAAAATTCTTATACCTAATATTAGTTTGTATTTTAAAAATAAATACATAAAACGCTCAATTACTGTTTAAATTTTGAATTCCCATTAAAATATTTCTTTTGTTGTGTCCAAATTTGAAACTAAGAAGGAACAATTTTTGTTTATGTGAAAATAATCAAGAGGTAACTTTTTTCTTCACCAGAAAGAATGGAAAAATTAAAACTTTTACATTTGTGGATTGCTTTTAAGTTAAAACCTGCTATTTTTGAAAGTCAAAGAGATAGTCATAAATAATCCTTTCATGCATAAAATTAGCACTTTTGAAATCTAAAATTGGCCAGATATTACCACATTCCTGTTCTAAAGCAACAGATGGAAGTAAAAGTACTTTAGAAAGAATTAGTGGATTTTAATAATGTTGTCATTTTTCAGCTAATAAACACTTGGCAACAAAACCAAAATTACATGTTTGCTGGCAATGAAAGCATAATTTCAATTGTTTTTATGATTACAAGTTTCATCTTCATATTTTTACAGTTTGAAGCTATAATTGCCCGATTTGGACAAAATTCTTCTAATATCCTTCTAGGTATTTTTTTTGGACATTGTCTTAGTATTCCTATTCTCTTTTATTTTTTAATTAGTTTAAAAATATGTTAAATTTTTTTGATACAACTACTAACCTTTGACACGTCTGCTTTACCATTTCCTGTTACTACAAAGATAACTTCTCTGGCTTTATTTACTAAAGGCAAAGTCATTGTTATTCTTTTTGGTGGTGGTTTTGGAGAGTCTGCGATAGTAGCAATTAATTTAATTTCCTCTTTAAGTAGTTCATGTCCGGGGAATAAAGAACATGTGTGTCCATCATCACCCATTCCAAGTAACAGCAAATCAAATTCAGGAATATTTCCTGGTGGTGATTTAAATTCTTTCAAAATTTGTTTTTCATAATCATCAGCACATTGATTTAATGGTAAATTGTACGAAATAGGTTGCAATTGTTTCTCTATTTCAGGATAAGATTTCTTGTAAGCTCTAAATGTAGAATCATCGTGATCTTCAGATACAAAACGTTCATCACAAAAAAATATTTTCCAATTTTTCAGTTCATTTTCAGAAATTGATTTGAAAGTTTTATCAAGTAATTTAACTAATGATCCACCTTTAAAATAGAAACAAATTAAAAACATCGAAAACTGACGAAAAAAAAGAAACTCTGCTTTACCTGATACACCTACCCGAAACACCTGATTTTGTTTTATGGCATTTTTAGAACAAGAAAGCACTTCAGATTTTAATTTTTCTGGAATTTCAGCTAATTCTAAAATAATTTTCTCCATTAGTTTTGATGCTTTTTCATAAATTCATTCCAAGTTTACAAGAAAAAAAAAACATTAAATTACCCCACAATTAAGCCGGCAATGAGACGTCAATGAAAGTGGAACAAGATTACATCTTAACCTGATTCAAAGCAAATCCAGTATTCTAAGAAACGTCACTTAGTCACAGCGAGGCCAATTATTTAAAGTGTGCGTTTTTCGATATTCATTTTCACGAATAAGAGAAATAGCTATTCAGAAATAAAGAAGCTAAAAGAAGACAGCCTATATTGTTCTAAAGTATTCTGGAATTTGTGCATTAAACGTTGATTGCGAAAAAAGTTGTCAAATTTTACTAATATTTGCTGATTTATTAACTTTAAAAATATTTTAAAAGGCACGATGTAAAACTGAAATGGCACGAAAAAATGAAATTATTGAAAAAAAGTCCTACTTTGTGTTTGTTGGACTTAGAAATGAAATCCAGTAAAAGTAAGAATGTTGCCTTTATGGTTTTTTAACAAATCACAACTTTTAAGTTTATCGGAAAAAAATCAGAAACGTTTCAAAATATGCTTTCCGATCACTGACTAGGTGGCAACATTGCTTGAGAGTTTTAGGTACGAAAAAAAAATGAAGAAAATTCAATCTAAGAAATGAGAGAATCCACAAATAATTGAAGTAGAAATAATTAAGAAAAATGTAAACTTTTATTCTTGGTTGAAAGCAAAAGAAGTTTTTGAAAAACAACCAGAAAACCGGTGATATCAAAGGAACAGTCTAAGGAAAACAGCACTGAAAAGGCCTCATGAAACCGAGACTCATGTTTTCAAATATGAAAAAAAAGGAAAAATAAGGGGCATCATAAGAAAATTCTTAGAACGAGCACGCAGCTTGAAGAAAAAATAAATAAAAATCAATAAAATTAGGTGCTTCAACTCACGGTCTTTTTATTTTCGTTCCTTTTCTTGTGCAAGAGCTCAAATTGATTCGCAAATTTTAAAAGTTAATCAATTGATTTTACATGTAAGCAAAAATCCGTTGCTGACTAAAGTCGTTTAATTACTAAATAAATTTTTTTGCCTTAGAAATTATTAAATAAAAACTTTGAAGAACCATTAATAAAAGAAATTCTACCCATCTAAGCTCTTATGGCAATTATAAACGAAGATTTACAAGATTTTATGGGATGAGTAATTTCCTCCTGTCTTTTATTAATTTTTTTTCAACAATTTTAATGCAGATGCTTTTTTAAGTTACTAACCTACTAAAATGTTGTTTCTTTTTTTCAGAAATATCCCGTGAAGCGCAATGAGTACCATTTTATTTTTTTTTCCAAATATTTTTTTCGGGTTCGAATTTCTCGTTAAATTTTTAAATTACGTGCCAATCTTGTACGGCTTATTTCTGATTTTAATCAATCAACTAATAGTAGAATAACAAAGTTTATTCGTTTCTTGTGGATTTGTGGACATGGATTATTTGTAGAGTTGTTAATTTAAATAAGTTTTGTGATGTCAAAAGTTTAATACAAAATGACTATAAGGATTAGTCGATAAATACGTAAGTAGTACTAACATTTCTAAAAATAATTGGGTAAATAATTAAAGTGTTGGTCGCTTATTTCACTGAGCTTATTTTGAGCGTGAACAAACTATTCCTAGTGGGAAGCGACAATACCTGATTTGGATTATTCCATAGCGCACAAACGTGAGCGTTTATTTCTTAGATATCAAATTAAACATTAGGACAATCAATGAGTGCTTAAATCTGGCAGAAGAGTACTTGAATTCGGAGCAGCTTTAGTAAAAATAATTGTTATTTTTCTTCTGCAACAATGAAGGACGATTTCATTTAAAATTTGTCAATTGGAGTCAAATTTCATTGATCTCAAATGCCACAAATATCACAAAACAAAAAACTCCTTGTTCTGAGATATTTTTATATTATTTTACATTTATTTTGCAACAGCATTAGTACGGTCATGAATTTCAATAACTTCTTACAATTTTCATAAAATTTTGCAATTTTAAAATTTGGACAAAGAAGAAAGTACACAAAATTTAACAATTCTAAGCAGTATTCTATGCTGTATGGAAAATTTGAAAAAAAATAGTAGTAGTAACAAGAATTAAAATGTGGCAAGTAAGATAAAGAAGTGCTTCTGATATGCTCAGTTTAAAGAATTTAAAGAAAGCACATTTAAAAATAGTTAATTAAGAAGATAATTAAGAGTTTCACTTCAAATAATTAAAAAAATCAAATTCTGCATTTCGTGAGTTTTTGCTCAAAATTCAATTTTTTAGTTTTAAGGAAGGAAGTGACATCATAACTTTGACATTTTACTAAGAATGAACTAAGAAGGCTTTTATCATTTGATACGCAGGATATGAAATTTTCATTTGCAAATTTGCAAAATTTACAAGTTGGAAGTTTATTTTTTTTTAAATTACTCTTTTGATCCTTTGTTAATTAAAAAAAAGATTTTGCATGAAGTTAAAGTAAAGCAAAACAGAAAGCATTCGTAATTTTAATTTTTGATTTGAAATTTTTATACATTGAGTTCTCTTTGGTTGACTGAAACCACTGTAAAAAAAATTTAGACCGCCACCTAAATTCAGCACTGTGTGAACGTAAGAAGAATTGTCAAAATTTTCTGTTTAGAAAAAAATCGAAAAACTTACAAAAACTTATAAATTTATCACAAAAAATGGAAGAAGAATAGGAATTGAGATTAAAAAAATCATTTAAATGAATTTTTGGATCTACATGCAGAATTAGCTTAACATAGACGAGTATTTTAGTAATTTACTTGTTNCACTGTGTGAACGTAAGAAGAATTGTCAAAATTTTCTGTTTTGAAAAAAACCGAAAAACTTACAAAAACTTAAAAATTTATCACAAAAAATGGAAGAAGAATAGAAATTGAGATTAAAAAAATCATTTAAATGAATTNAGAAAAAAATCGAAAAACTTACAAAAACTTATAAATTTATCACAAAAAATGGAAGAAGAATAGGAATTGAGATTAAAAAAATCATTTAAATGAATTTTTGGATCTACATGCAGAATTAGCTTAACATAGACGAGTATTTTAGTAATTTACTTGTTTAGTTTTTTTTTATTTTAAGTAAAAATTTTGTTACAAAATTCACTAAATAAAGTCAAGTTTTCGTATTTTGTATTTGAAAATTTAGACATTCATTATAGCAAGAATGCCTTCTGATTTCGTTTAATTAACTAATTAATAACAATTTCAGTTTTATTTTAGATTGTGAATAATCAAATGTTGAAAGAATTTGAGATTATGAGCATTAGCACAAGATTTCAATAACTTACATGAAGATGCAAGAATAGACCAGAACGTAGCAAATTCTGATGGGATTTAAAGTAGGTTTGTATATTTTGTAGCAATTTTTTATCCCACTTATTTTATTTATGGCTCATGGACAATGCGCCAAGAAAACTTGCGTTAAGGACACAAAGAGAATCTAGCTTTTATTTCAAATTGGAAACAAGGTACAAGCTTTAGTGACACCCAAGAATTTGAGGAATTGGATCTATGTTAGTTAATGCAGTAAAGGAATGTTTACACTTAAATGAATTATAATTTGTTTGATAATTTTTTTTGCAAGTTTTCATGCTGTCACTCAGGATAGGACTTTTTTAAGTAAAGATGAAAATAATACATTCAATTCCAATAGTATGCAGTTATTTCTAAGCAGTAAAAGAAAAAGAATCATCTTAGTGATATGATAACAAAGATGGAATCAAAATATTTGCAAGTAGGAAAAAAAAATCTTTAAATAAAAAAATTCTAAGAGAACTCTTGGAATAAAGGAACGAAATTTTAGATTAATTAAAAAAATATAACAAAGGAATCTACTTTTATTAAAAATAACATAAAATAGCATACAATTTGTCAGTTTTTTGTAAAAATACAGTTTTTTTATTTTGCAGAGTTTATCCCAAAATTAACAGAATTTTTTAAATTAAGAAAAAAATAAATACTTATCCTGCCCACATTATTTCTAAACTCATCACAATATCCAGATAGGTAATATCCACCAGTGATTTTTGACCTTGCGGAACCAATTTCTGTAATATAATACCGTCGTAAAAAAAATTAGCAGCCCTCATCATCCTAATTCCTCTTGACTTCTGTCAACGTAATATTTTTTATTTGGAAGGACTTTGAGACTTCTACGTGGCACTTTGGGGGTTTGATGTTGTTGAAGTTAACTTCGTTTTGTAGAGGAGACGTACATCTTTTAGATCATGTAGTGTTCCAATATATGGCGTTAAAAGTTTTCTTTAAATTTAAAAAATTCTGTAATTTTTGGGACGAGCTTTGTACTAGTGTGAAAAAGCTGTAAGTCTGCTGTTTTTTACAAAAGAAAAGAAATCTGTTACAAACCTCATATCTACACATAAATATAAATTAATAGTCTTTGAAAAATTAAGAAAATAGTTTATTCCAACAAATGTAATTATAATCGTTTCAACAATCCTAGATGGAATTTATCTTTAACAATGTAATTAGGCAAATCCATTTTATGGCAAGCCCTGGAAGAAAAGCTATTGACTTTAAAGGGTCGTCATCAATTCGTAATGACGACTAATTGATTATTGTTTTCTTTTTCTTTTTTTTGTTTAACTAAATTAGCTAAAGTGCTTGTACAGTACTTAATGAAAATTCGTTTCTTTTTAATTTTAACATCACTACTATTTACTTTTGCTGCACTGACTTTTGGTTTTGGAAGGAATTGATCCCAGTTTATATTTTTCAACTAAACTAAGATTTTATTTAAAAATTGTGGAAATGGATTAAGTTGGTGATGAAACCTGTAACCAATATAAGTTGACATTAGAAATATTTTGGAAATCTATCATGTACTAGAATTATTGTTTTAATAAGTTCCATTCCTCAATTAGGAGAAATTGGATATGCTAATTCGGAATCATGTTGATATCAATAGAAATTTAATTGACACAACATCTGATACAAGCTCTTGGGAGAGATTAGTTAATATTGTTGTGAAAATCATTTTTTTTGTCTTCTCTACTCCTTCCGAAACCATTTTAGAAACCGATAAAATTTGAATGATTTTCTGGGTAGGCTGATTTTTCTAAAAAGATTTTAAGAATTTAAGATACCAACTATTTTTGGATAATTTCTCAGTTTTTAATGTTTTTTGGAAACCAATTTTTAAAAATTTTACATTTCAATTTAGTAATTGGTTTTTACTTTGTTATTTTTGTAAATTTGTGTCTATCGCTTAATAATTTAAAAATTAAAATTAAATTCATTAACCTCGTTTTTGCTACACATACTAAAAAGATTATCATCTCTAAAAACATTAACAGTCCACGTTACAATTTTCCATGTTTTATAATACAGTTCTAAAATGTATTGAATTTATTTTTTAATTTTTCTCATTTTTAAGCAGAAAAGGAGATATGTGATCCTAAAAATGTTTAAAGGGAAAATACGAAAAATTAAACAATTCTTCTGTCCAAAGTTAATAATTTCAAAAAAAAGGGAAAAATATTTGTATTCTAAGAGAATTATGCTAAGAGTTTTGCAACATAGACCCTTGATCTCTTGTCTTTTTTTGCAATACTTTCTACTACCTTCTGAGTTTTTCTACATATACTTCTTTTTTTAATTGGTCTTATGACAATTTTACAAAATTATATATGAAAAAATTAATTTAATGATTTTGTGTTTCGTTTTTATTCAATTCCTTGTTATAATTTTTCTTAATTTATGTTACCATCAAAATTTTCCTTGAATTATTTCAAGCTTTGTTCTGCTGAGTGATTATTACATTTGTTGTGCGTAGGGACATGTTCTACTAAGATAGAAAAACATATCTCTAAATAAATTACAAACTAATAAAATAATTAGGATTTTATTTGTATGTTTATTTTTTTTTTAGTTTCGTCTTTGAAAAGGAGTTATTTGTTAAAAAGGGAATATGTTTATAAGTTTGTGAAGATTTTACAACACATGATCTTACATAGCATAAGAATAAAGCTAGCAATAATTTATTAATTACATTAAAATTTAGAAACATTGAGTCTTATTTATTTTGATTAACAACTAATCTAACACAATCAAAAAAAAAAAAAGAAATAACAGAAAGGGATAATAATGAGTTTTTCATAGTTCCCCGAACAAACCTAAATTACGGGGATGATTGGTAATTCTGGGGTTGGTATGTAGCAAGCTCAATAATGGTATAGTTATTTTTTCAAGTCGAACAATAGAAAAGTACTACGTGTGATGGCTATCAAGGATTTAATGATTGTTTATATTGGAGTGGCCATTTGTTAAATTTCACAGCATAAACAGTGGCAGACAAGCTCATTGCTATGGTGAAATGCTTTTAATCGGGCTGAAAGCTTTTCAACACTATGGGAGAGAAACATTTGCGAAAATTGTAAACAAATTCTTTGAACTTGGTGTTCACAGAACACACTTTCAGAAAGGATAATTTACTTTACAATCACTTTATCATAGAATAGAATTTTTGTTACTAACAGTATGCACATACGACCAATATATTCCTGGTATCCTGTTCGATGATTGTCACATTAAATTGAAGTTTATTTTTTATAGTTTGGTAAAGGCAATTGATGGGAATTAATCAAAATCCTTCCAGAAGCTGCTTGGTCTTATCTCGACCCCAAGCAACCATGCAAACCAGGACGGATTACGAGTAAGCTTGGGTGATGTGTTGTGTTTGCTCCAAACACCCCACGTACAAACGAACTGCTATCCAGATTCTGTGGAAACTGCTGAGCCTGCATACGTAGATAAGTCACGTCCTTGGGTTAGCTATACTACGAATATACATCTGGCATTTAGCTAATAAAATTTTAGAGATATATAAACGAAGTAGTTTCAAGTGAAACCATCAAAATGCTATTCTAGTTTTTATAAATAAATATTTTTAAGCTGAAATGCTAAATTTTTAAAATTCTATCAGATTGATTTCAATTTAAGGTGGTATGTAAGTTCATTTAAATTGATCATGCAAAAACTTGGAAGCGCAAAGAATTAGCTTTAAATATTTATAAAGAAATGAAAAAATATACAAACGTAATCTATTTAAAATTTTAATTATGGTACAAAACTTTAAATGTTAACGCTATAAAAAGAGAGCATTTTCCTTAAGAAATTATTTTAGGTCTATTTCTGGTAAGACCCTTCAATGGAATTTTTGGAAAGATGCTGGAAGGCCTGAATTTTTTAGTTGTGTGAAAATTTTACTTACTATAAATTTATCTTCTAAAAATTGATATGCTTTTTCATCATCATTATCTAGTGGATTAACGCTAATAGAATTATTTTTGTAAATTTGCTTCCAGTTGACGAAAAACTGTGGCATACAACACACGTTTTTCACTCGCAAGATATCATGCAGAAAAAAGATCCAATTTTTTGAGACTGTATTCGAAAACACAATCTCATCTAACTAGTATCGTCAATTAAATCCTATACTTCAATCTAACCTTGCAGTTATCTTTTTTTGTGGAGCCTATTCAGACGTATATGATCATTTTGACCTATATGCAGAAATCCATAGTTTTCTTCTTTTCCTAATTCTCTATTACCTACCATCTGTTGTTTCTGTAATCTTTTACCTGTAAAGCAGTTTTTGATTGTGGGTTGTAAAACTTTAAGCTCACATAAAGTGTTCTTTTTAGTTATTTCCATAAATTTTTAAATCCAATAAGTTTCAGCTAATTTACCATCGAATTTACATCGATTTTCAGGACATATTTCAGAGCTTCTGCAGATTTAAAAGTTGATCTTAACAAACTTGTAAGATTTGCAGGATTATCGAGAATTATGATAATTGTTTTATCTTTATCTTTTATTTTTCAACCAGGCAATCAGAAATTTTTAAGAATAGGATTTTTGTATGCCTGATATATTAGTTTAAATTTTAATGAAGTTTGATTGAAGCATTTCTTTCCAAACGCTTAGAAAAAAATCGTTTCTTGAGTTAGTTTTGAGATAATCTTTCTTCAAAGGCATCCAAGACAAAGTTTTTTTTCGTTGGAAACCAAAATCGAATGAATGTGAAACCAAATTCAATGTAAAGTGTTTTCTGTGATTATTGAGTCTTCTGCCCAAATAGTTCAGATACTTGCTAGCAGCTAAGATAATGTTTTTGAAATGAATCAGTTACCTTAAAGATAATAAGATTATCATCAGTTAAAGAATGTGTGGTCTTTATAGTCTATCGTCTTTGTAGTCTTTGATTGCAGTTATGTTCTCTAATTAACGCTTAAATGACATCTTGTTAGCAAATTATCTGCAGTCATCGTATTTAAAGGTTCGTATTTCGTAAAAATAATTTTGTAATTAGTGAAGATATCAAAAATAAGAGAAACTTTAATAAAAATGCGCTGCTTGCTAATTTCTTATCACCAGTGTGGCAAAATTAATAGAAAAATGTGGAGAAAATTCAATATTCCTACAGAGCTATTGTGTTCATGAACAAGGAAGGTTGTTATCAGTGTCTTATTGCAGCAGAAATAGGAAGCCAAGAAATATCTGTCCATCTTCGTGAGAAAAGCAATATTACGTGTAAAAATAAAAATAAGCGGTTGCATTGGATCTAGCAATATTAAAATTGAAAATTTAACACTTAACAGGCCAAGAATTTTAATCATTGATCGACTGCACGGTCTCAGTTTTTTTCACAAATAGAAATTAATTGTTGATTATTTTGCTTTTTGTTTAAAAAAATTTGATTAAATGATTAACAAAAGATTTAGATTAAGATTTATAGCAAAAGAATTGCTAATCCACATACAAAGTGATTTATTTGAAAGACAAAAATTTGAAGTAAAATTTAAAAATATGTTTTTTTAGTATCGTTGTATTACTTAAAAGGTAAGCACATTTTATACTGGGCTTATAAGAACAAACTATTTGTTATTTTCAAGCGTAAGATATTTTTTAAAACAATTTGCAGGATAAAGCCAGGCTGGCGATTACAAGTCTCGCAAAAGTAAATGGTTTATTTTCTAGTATTTACATTTGAACAAATAAGACTGGGTTTCTTATTTCCTGGAGGCGTTTGATTTATGATATGAAATCTTCCGTTCAAACGTTGTTCTTTGTCATCCCATCTATTTTGTGTAATCTATTGATGCTATTGAGGCTTTAAAATTTGTGTACATTGATAACCTCGAACAAATGTATTCACAATCATTTAAGTTACTCGTTTATATTTCCAAGACTATAGCAAGTAATTAGATTCAAAATAAGCAATTATATAATATTTGAATTTGCAGGCGATATAGCTTATGCTAATATTTTTATTTTGTTAGAATTGTACCTGCTAGAAGAACTTTTAGTTGATATAATTCTTTGGTTAAAATTATACTTGTATACTCGTAATATTTATCAGTACATATATGATATCCTACAGTATTTGGATTTGAATGTAGAATTTCATTATAAATTGCAGCTTTCGCCTCCTTTGGGAACATCGGACCTTCGCACAGTCTCAACGGCGAGGATATGCTTCGGTTTCTTTAATCGTTATTTTTCATTATGTCAGGTGATTAGCCCGCAGTAAGTATTTCATTATATAGTCCAAAAACTATTCTAGTGGTTACTGAAAGATAAGGCTTTAGAAGACAATTTGGAGTTAAATTTTCACAGTAACACATCACTCAATGAGTTTGTATAGCGACATATAAATGGCACCACGATTGACAAATCCATATAATTTTTAGGAAGTAGCAATCTTCAAACGATATGTGTCAAAATTTCATGAACAACTTTGGTTTAGTTCATATGCTATAGCATATTTTTATTGACGCTACTTTTGAAATTTTCAAAACAATGGCAACATGTAAATTTCGTTTGTTAATAAAATAATGTGTTTTAATGGGAAAAAATACCCTTGAAGCAAAGCAATGCCTTCACAAGTATTATTAGGGCTGTGCTTTTTTTTGAAGAAATTGCGAACAAAAACCCTAAATGAAAAAAAAGACAAGTTTAGATGAATAGAACAAAGATTTTAAGGATATGATGCCCTTTATTTAGATATGGATTCTTCAAACGTAAAACAATATCATTTATCTTTCCGGATACGTTAGTTTCACCATTTTTTCCTCCATATATTTTAATATTAAGGACGTATCCATCGTGTATAGTGAGTTCATAAAATTGTATGCTATACTTTGTCGCTTGTCCTGTAATAAATTGATGGAAGGATAAGAGGCCACGAAACAATAATAGGGATTCATCCAGAGATAATTGTTCCGGTGGTGACAAGGCTAATTGAAAATTTGCAAGGATTAGTTTGAGTATGGGATAAATTTTCGGTTGTTTCTTTTTATTAACATTTACTTTTCCAATATAGTGCCCGTTAAGACATCGTAATAGTTGTTCAAAACGAAGTCCTGACATTGTTTTTGAAAATATTGCTGAATAGTAAAGATGGTCTTTGCTAAAGAGATGCCATATGGAAGGTGCCTTTCTTTGACCTTGTAGCAAGCAAAGTCCAAAAAATTTCATCATTTCCTCTGTATTGGTGGGAACAAATTTTACCTTTACAGATTTTCTTTTTAAAGACATTTTCCGTTGAAATAAATCATCTCCATAACTATTTGCTGTATTTACAATTGTTTTAACTACATTTGCTGAAAGAATCTTATTAAAAATTTCCCTTGGACTAGAGTGGCAATCTGCTTTTAATTGAATATCACATTTACTCTTATCAAAGTTAAAATTTGGTATTGGAGCCGTATTTTCTCTCATACAATATATTCTGCTCTTAATCTGCGGGATTCTGTTCTTTATCTTCACTATTATTACTATCATCTTCGGTATTGTGTTCGCAAATTTTCTCATCGAATGTATCTAAAACATTAACTTTTGATCGGCGTTTCTTTTGCACAATATTCGAAACACTACTGTCACTGCTATCAGAATTTGACCACTTTAAATCCAGGAAAATATTATCAATATCGAGTGTTCTTTCACTGTTTTCAATTTTTGGAGTAATTTAAAATACACACGCGTTTTATATTGATTGNGGCAATCTGCTTTTAATTGAATATCACATTTACTCTTATCAAAGTTAAAATTTGGTATTGGAGCCGTATTTTCTCTCATACAATATATTCTGCTCTTAATCTGCGGGATTCTGTTCTTTATCTTCACTATTATTACTATCATCTTCGGTATTGTGTTCGCAAATTTTCTCATCGAATGTATCTAAAACATTAACTTTTGATCGGCGTTTCTTTTGCACAATATTCGAAACACTACTGTCACTGCTATCAGAATTTGACCACTTTAAATCCAGGAAAATATTATCAATATCGAGTGTTCTTTCACTGTTTTCAATTTTTGGAGTAATTTAAAATACACACGCGTTTTATATTGATTGAAATTATATTTCTGCACATTAAATATATAAACAACTAAAAAACGTAAAAATACCACCGATATAATTTCCTTGAAAACCTATGATGGATTGATCCACGCAATTCATGGTCATATTAAAGTAAAATTCTAGGAAGTATCTGTGAGATGCAGATCCTACTAATTACCTGGACGCTGTATCCTATTTACGTATGTACTCTTCAGTCCGATATAATTTATATACATACATAAGGCACATGAATTGAGGGATCGTGGTTTAAGGACTAGCGTGTACCAAATAGTTTACTACCATCTTGAGAGCAATAATTAGGACTCACGAAGTGCTTTTCGTATTTTCTAGTCATGTCTTGTATTTTATAGATTCTTGTTTTAATATAAGTAGTTTTTATTTATATATCCCTAAATTTTTACATTTACATACGTTTATCTATTGAAAACACTTATTTATTGATTTTTTAGAAAAAATATGCGTTGCGGCTATAGCCCTCATTTGCAATCATGAGAATAAAAATTTCTCGTACACATTTACGCCAATGAGTTAAGTAGGTTATGTTGATGGATAATGTCGGATTTTGCTGAAAAATTGTTCTTTTATTATTCATCGTACGAACTTATTGAATTAAGTGGTTTTATAGGATTAAAAGTTATGAACTCAGTTTTATCCTTAAAGTTTACCATAGACTCGTCTACGGAAAGTTATTTTTCAGGTATAAAATATATGTGAAATTTGGTATTAAGCTATTTTATATTTAGTTACTCATCTTCTGAGTCTTGGTTTTTAGATTAAGCCCTCCCTTAAAGGGAACTTTTGTTGCGTATTCTTGGGCACTCTTATTTAATAATAGTTTTTATTCATAGATCCCATATTTAGTATTAGATCAATATAACTCTTCATTTCCTTAAGTGTAATGTTTTTCCAATTTCTCCACATTGATTGATTAGTAACATTTTTTTTGTACAATGTTGTCTATAAAATAATTTGTAATAAAATAAACTAAAGTATTCTACTGGCTTAACTAAACCAACTGTCTACCAACCTGGTATTTTAGATCCATTTGAAAAGTAAAACGCTCAGGAATAACTTCTTCTTCAAGGAGTTCTTGCCAATTAAAAAATGGAAAATTTTGGCTATATCTTATATTAACTATTATACATTTTCCGTTGAGGCTCATTGAATGCTCTAATGTGGTGAGTGATTGCAACTTTTCACGATGAAGACCTCTGAGACAGGTGCGAGAGAGAAGATTTTTGAAGATACAGATTTGGTGATATTATTTAATTAAGATTCATGTCATAGTAAAGAAAAATTGGTGTGATCATTAGCAGTGATTTGAAACGGAATTTCAAAATGCCTTAAAGGGAATGCCTTAAATGGGAATAATTCAGACGCAAGCAAATTGGATGTCGAACGCGCTTATTCACGAGATCTTGTACGGCAGTTGTTTGTTTTTGAATAGTTGGCTTGAAAAGCAAAGATGGAAGGTATTTCCACATTACATTGTTATTGGGGACGAACAAAGGGTCCATTACGACAACGTCAAGCGCAGAGGATTCCTCGGCCATGCTCTAAGATTATGCTCTGTATTTGGTGGTATCAGTTTGGCATAGTGTATTATGAGGTGTTAAAACCGAGTGAAACAATTACAGGCGATTATTATCAAACGCAATTGATGCGTTTAAGCCGAACATTTAATGAAAAACGTTCGCAATACAATAAGAGACACGATAACACGATTATCGAGCATGAAAATTATCTACCTCATGTTGCGAAAGCTGTCAAGGCATATTTATTAATGTTGAAATGGGAAGTATTACTCGACCCATCGTGTTCTTCTGACATTGCTCTTTCTGACTATCTCTTGTTTCTACTAATGGCACATGGTCTGACTGACTTACAATTTTAGTCTCATAAAGAAGTAAAAGCTTGAATTGATTCGTGGATTTCTTCAAAAGATGACCAGTTTTCTCGACATGCAATTAATACGCTGTCCAAAATATGAAAGAAAGTAGTGGGCAGCGATAGAATATTTTGAACCTAAAATGTATGACTAGCTTTTAACAATAAGGACTTAAATTTCAGCAAAAACGGCGGAAGAAATATCGCACACATTATAATATAGTAAAATTTCTTATAATCCAATTCATATTTAATTTTTTTACTTATCGCTAGCTTTTAATATTAAACGCAAAATGCCACGAAATCGAATTAAAAGGTCTTTCAAAAGTCGCTTCTAGACGTTGTTTTAAAATAAAACATACAAAAATTCAGATCTTTTAATTTTTTACTATTTTTATTAAAAATATAAATAATCGTTACAATTATATGTGAAAAATTATATCATTTAAATCTCCACCACAACTACGTCTACAGTTTGTCATACAAAAATCAAAATTTTCAACGCCTCCCTTACACATTATTACATGGAGTAAAGCAATTGGAATTGTTGGTGGCGTTGTTCGCTTATTCACATAGGCTTTACTTTTCAAAAA
>JXPE01011888.1:0-10314 GCA_001015215.1 Holcocephala fusca
AGCGGGAATTGAACCCACGACTTTCTATGCGGATAGTAGTCCAATGGTTACACCACTGAGCTAAGAGACTCAGTGATTATTGATTAAGTAAGTCTCAGAAAAATATAAATATTGAGTTGTAAAAACAAAAAAAAATTATATACAAATTATGAGTACTGTTGTCCAGCCTGGTAGCTCAGGGGTGTAACCATTGGACTATCCGCATAAAAGGTCGTGGGTTCTTTTTCCGCTTAGGACATTAAAAGGAGGGACACAAAGAACCCGCACGGATGGCCTAGGTGTTAAAGACCCGAAAGGGTCCTCTCTAAAAAAAAAAAATGACTACTGTTTATAATGCTGGATTTTCTTATATAAGAGAAGAATACTTTTGAATGTTTTCCGGAATAGTTGCAGGAATTCAGTGCTAGTGGTTGGCAAAATAATAAACTAACTAGTACGGGTGTTAATTTAAAAGAACTTGGGTTTTGATGAGTTTTTCAAAGGATATATTTTCTTGTTCCACCTGGTTTTGCAGTAATTGCATGTTATCAAAACGATGATTATTTCCACACAAACCTTTTAATTCTACCTTGAAACACTTAAAGAATGTATTAGGCATTTGAAACTTGTTTTATAAGAAACCAGAATATGTTAGTCCCAACTGTAAGAGCAGAAAAAAAATTATCGATGGCGATGATATGTCACTAGATTTTCTTAGTTGATTTTATTTAATAAGAAGATGTGCTTTAACGTAATGAAAATTGTTTTGCTATCTGATGAGATAGTAAAGAAATTTATTAGGTTGTGAATCCATAAAACTTAGTAAAGAAGATCAAAGGAGATGATTTTTGAAATTTTGAAGTTTCTTGAATGTAAAAATTATTTTTTTGCTAAATTCAATGACGGGACCGGATTGTGCAAGCTCACTTTGTTTTAAAGGAGCTATGCGAAATTTTATGGAATCAATTTATGGAGGCAAGATATTTCCATAGTTATAAAAATGTGGGCAAATATTTTTTGCCTAGTAATTATTTTTACATTTATCTGTAAATCTGAAAAACTGAAAGAATGTGCTCAATTTCAAAAGCGAATTAAGCAGTACTCACTGAAGCCTGCATGACATGATATGCATTTTTACTTGTTGAATGCTTGCGTTCTTTTCGTTACGCATCAGGAATCTGATGTTAAGCTTTAAATTGCTCATTTTGGAAATTAGAGTGTAAGTAACCTGACATTTTCCGTAATTTTTGTTGACTTTTGGGTTAAAAACTGTCAGAAATTTGGTGAAACAACGGAACTTTGCTATGGCATTGTGCACGAAAGGCCGCCCATCTTAAGCAATTGAGGTTATTATTCGGTTGGTTCTATGTCTCTGATCTCTACCTTGGCAGGCACAGGTAAAGTTGTCTTGCCAGCTATTGTCCATGTCACTTTTCTCTCTAAGTACCAGAACCAGAGAATTGGTCAGCATAGTAACAATTCGAAAAGTGTGTCTATGCATTAATTATATAAATCAGTGCCAAGCTGTCAAGCTTCAGAAATTATGATATTTTTGTCTAATACCCACATATGCTGTACATTTGTCATTTAACCGTTGGTTTAAGTGCGGAAGCTTTTGGAGTCTTAGTTATTAAATTAATCTGTCAGCAGCCTTGGGCTACGCATGATGAATGGAAATTATTTAGTTCTTTGGTGATATGAATTATAATTGCTGATCACCTAGAATAGGACGTAGATAGTAGCAACAAGGCAGCATAATTTTTATGATTTGGAGCCGTATCATGATATGTAGTTTTGTTCTTAATTAGATCGAGGACAGTGAGTATTGAAAATAAACCATAATGATTTTTGTTCTTCTGGCCTTTTACGAACCTGCGTTCTATTACCTTATTATTTTTATTATTTAATTAAAATTAATGTTATATCAGATACAACGCAATTTACATGAAATAATCAAATAAAAGAACATGGTAATCAGTTGTTTCAGGCAACGTAAAAACAGTCATATTGCATCAAATTTTGGCCTTACTTCAGTTTCAGAAGAAAATATAAACCAATTATAAAGTTTAAGGTTTCTAATAGCTTGGTACCGTAAAAAAATGGGGATAACTTTAGTCAAAATGTTTTTTGATCTGTTGCTGTTTAGTTAAATACTTAAAGACATTATTTTCATATTCGCACTAGTAACCGGTAAAGAAAATCATAATTTATTTCTAGATGCCCTTCTACTTCTTAACTCTATTTTTTAAATGGATAGCCGCTATCTTCTCATAAATTGTACTACGTTTTGTCTTTAATATCTTCGTCCATATCTAAGTCCAAGTACAAGTCCATATCTAAGACCATTTTTGAAAAAAATTGGAAAATCATATAATTTACTGACAATTTAGTCTGTAATTCTTATTTAGAAACAATTCAAAGTTGGTATTTTGAAATATTCATAAGATTTCATTAATTTAAAATTCGTGAATAAAAGAAATTGCGTTACTATTAATTATGAACGTGGTTTGAAAATTTGAGAACTTTTATTTATCTTACTTACAAGCTTTTATCTGATTAGTCCTTGTAGAAGCATTTAGTATGTAAGAAAGTTTCTTCTAAATTCTTACAATATATTCTTAAGAATGAATTGATCGTATTTTAAAAGCGAACGATATTCGAAAAGATTTCGGATGGGTAATTGAATGATTTTTTCAGGAGACTGATTAACAAGCGATAAATACTGTAAAAGAATGCATTAGAAATATTCCGAAATTTGAAAGACATTATATTCAATCTCAAAATCCAAAACGAAAGTACATCCATCCTCCGATTTCAGGGCCCGAAACTTTGGTTGGTAGTCTTGTTTTTACAACGACATAATTCATGGTATTATAGAGTGATCCAAATAAGTACGAGTATAAGACTCAAGGAATTTTTAAGTTATGCAACACCGATATCAAAGATTAAATTGGTCCTTTTTTTGCCTCTTGAAAGTAACTGGAGCAACACCATTATGCAGAGATTAGGCAGAGCCTGTAGCTGTTAAGTGGAAATTGTGCTAAATGTGTTCGGACAATGACCGGATTAAATAAATAAAAAATGGAGAAAAGCTTATTAATTTCTAGAGAAAATAAGAAAATATAAAACTTCGCTAACACCATTCAGTTTAGCAAAACTTTCCAGCAAAAATTTCTTAACTTCTATGTTTTGACAATGGTTAAAGCGACATTTATTACACAATTTAAAATTGTAAAATTTTCCACACTTTTATATAAAATAAGAGATTCATTCAATTTAATTCATGTTGAGGTTGAACTAATTTTGCTGTATTGAAACGCAAAAGTTCAATATATATTGTACATTCGCATGTTGAGCGTTTTTTCAATAAGTTGTTGAATTAATCTGCCAACAGAAGTACTTTGAACGAGCTCAACTTTTTTTCTTGAAAATAACTTTTGACTTTAGGTGCAAAACAATTATGGAACCAATTTTTAAATATTTTGCAAGTACGTTATCAAGAATTTCTTCTTTGAGATCTATGAATCAATAAACATTTCAAAACTCGATCGCCTGACGTGTTACTATAAAGAAGTAATGTTTATTCTTGGCAGCATTAAATCTCCTGGGTAATCTCTAAGATTTAAAAAAAAGTTTTTTTAGAAAAGGGTAGTGTTAAATGAGTTTTAATTATACTTTAAAAAGAGTGCATACATTAATATGATACTCTTTTACCTTAAAAATTATATAATCCAAAACAATTAAAAGAAAAAACCAGAAAAAAAAATCAGTTTTTTGTTCGTGTAAAGCGAGACCGTGTAAATTAAGTACCGTGGAAACCGAGGAATAAGTGTATATGAATCCTAAAATTTTAAAAATGTGAAGAAAAATGAAAATGAATGAAATGAAATGAAAAATTCTGTTAATGAATAAAAATTTAAGGCTGCATTTATATCAGATACGCAAAGATGCGATTCTTTAATACAAAAAGCCAAGCAACAAACAATAACGAAGAAAAAACGACTCTTTTACTTTAGTAAAAAAATTTCGGATTAGCAAGAAGAGCCTTACAAAAAATGGGATTATAGCATTATTTCTGCTGTTTACTCAAATTCTTACCACATCCAAAACTAATCGTTTCGATCGCATAATATATAAGGCAAATGCATGCTTTAAACGAAGGGTTAATTCTTACTCTTTCCAGTCGAACGCAAGAAAAACTCAAAATAATGTTATAGTGACTTATACACTGGGTAAATTCGAAATATTCAGATGACATTGATGTGATTAAAAGTTTTTTCTTCCTGCGAAAATAACATTCAAATTATAGATCATAAATTTTTACTTAATTATTTTAGTTAAAATCAAATAAAAGTCATTTATGTAATCAACCAATCCATATATAATTTTTATAGGATATTTTTGTCTAGAATTATTATTTTACACTTTTAACTCAGCCAAATATTTTCCTCCTATATTTCCATCTTCCGTTCCAAAACTCACACTGGCCATAAAGGGCAATGTTACTTAAGCCCAAGAAAATATGCGGTGATTCGAAGAAACGACAAAAAATATCTATGCCAGCATTACTTGAATAACTCCCATTTGTTTGATGTGAGAGGGATGCATTTTTTTATTTCAAAAGCTCTGTTGTTTTTGGAGCTTACTTTAAATTTATGCAAGAGTTGAAAAAAAATAACTTTAATTGGAGTCATAGAAATTTTCAGTCAATAAAACATTGGAACAGGTGATCTCACTAGTAAAACTAATGAGACAAATTTTTAAAAATTGAAAGGGCAGCATTTCATTATTGATTTGAAAAGACAGAAGCTAGAAATGAAGAACATTACTTAATTTATTGAATTGGTAGAAAGATATACTCGTATTTGAATAGATTCAGTCATTTAAAATTGATTTCTTTCTTTCTACACTATTCGGATTGGAAATATGGAAATATGGAAAAATCTTTTTCCAAAAGTCTTCACCTGAAGATACTTTGTTTTGAAGATCTTAACAAATTGGTTTGGCAAAATATATTAACTTTCTATTTCTTCGTAAATACGTTGGAAGGTGTTATTTTTTATAATTTTTATTTTAATATTTTCTGTTTACTTATCACATAGGACATGCTGCCTGCTGATCACGAAATGTCTCGGAATAACTACTTAAATTACAAAATGTTCTCGTATTTTGTGATAACTTTAACATATATTTTTAATAGATTCCAAAAAAAAACTTCCAAAACTTGTTTTAATCCTGGATTAAGTATAGTAGATCTGCCACATAGAGAAAGTATTGCAGTTTGATCTCATGTATCTAATCTGTTTTTCCATGCAAGGGTGCTCTTTTAATAGTTTTATGAATGACTACCAGATACAATAATAGTATTGCATAAATTATTTATTTAATAATTCCTACTTTTCTTGATTAATTTCGTCTATTAAAAATTTATTGAATAAACAGTGTGTTGACTTTCAGATAATTGAATTAATGAAAATATTTTGCCCTTGGCTGTTTAAAAAACGATGCAGTAATTCTAAGAGAAAAATAACTTTTGGTTTTTTTTCGAATTTTTTTATAATTCTTGCATTCATGATGTTATGGAAATTACTGCGCATTTTCGTTTAGTGCCGTGAACAGAGAATTTCAATAGTGCTATTGATAAAACTATCGTTAAGAAAAAACTAGTAAAATGTTATCAGAAGTTTTTAAAAGAATAGATGAGATGGAGGGCCTAGTTTTGATGGTGGTTAGATAGAAAAAAAAGTCTAAGCTGTAATCGAACTTCAGTTGCAATCAAATATGTCATGCATTAAAAAGAAAATAAAAGATAAAACTTTGATACCTTTTCAAGTAGTTTCTTACAACTATAAGACCATAATAATGTATTTGACGCTTCCAGTTCATAATACCTTCTTTTTTATAGGCATGAAAAGCGACACCCGTAAAGCTTAAGCTGGAAGTTTAGTAAAAAGATTTTTTGTAGTTAATTACGGGGCTGTTTGGATAAAAAGAAGGAAGTGCAGGAGAGAATCTTATCTGTAAGTAAATAGCGTGACAAGTTTTCCAAAACTTATAGTTGGTGATTAGTATGGTAGTGTTTTACATTAATTAACTTAGATAAAACTCTTAGTAGGTACAACCGGTATATTTTGAGAAATACTAAAAAATTATTTTTCCTTATTGGTAGTTCTGATAAAAATAACAAAATATTGGAAAGCAGCAAAATAGCAAGAATACTAAGACTTCTTACTCTTTCTTATAAAAATAGGCTTCCGAAATTGAAATTAAATTTCTACACAGAGGTTTAACCAGACCAAATAAAATACAATATCTTCGTGTTAATACTTTTTTTTTTTAGAGGAACATCTATTTTGGCATATGCAAGCTATGATAAATTTTGCACATCCTTACATATACCTATAAATACTAATTCCTTTTATAGTATCATACGATTTACTTCTTACATTTTCACGCCATTGAGAACATATTTTAATTGGGCTCTGATTCTACGCAAAATTTAGAAAATAATGGTTCTAAAATCGAGTTATAGGTAAAAAAGTTAAATTTTTAGGTGCATCATTAATGTATTATATTATTTCGAATCTGTAAAGCACTCTATATCGCCATTAATTTGTATAATTTGAATTTTTTTCAGTGATAGGTAAGCCATGCAAACGCACAATAGCCTAGAAACAGTGAAATTATTGTAGAAAAACGAAAACGTATATACATAACTCCATTTACGTTGAGGAGTGGCGTGGTCTTAGGATAAGTACTCTTCTATAAATAAAATCACATGGCATTAGACATGAAACCGATTTTCACAGAATTTTTCAATTAGACTTGCTTGAATAATTTGTGAAAAGAAAAATCGATTGAACTTAATTTCTTAAATTCATGCAGGATGTATTATAGATTTTTACATAATTAAATAAAATCAAATTAATAGGGTACATAAATTGAAGATTTTCGGATGTGTTTGCGTGTAAATTAGATACCTAGATTTAGATTTGAGCTTATTTTCTATTAGAATGTAAGATATTCAATGAATTTTTAAGAGTACTGATGAAGCTCCTAAGAAAGGATATAAAATATTCAATCCCGATTAGTTTTTACTTATTGAAGAAGGAACATAACACAAACTGTTAATTTATTTTTTGTGCTGTCAACAAATGACAAAAGTTAATAGCTTTAAGAGGATCACTGAAACTTATTCCGATATCGTGTTAGAAGCTTGAATTGAATCACCCTTTACTTGGGCATTTAACAGTAAGAAAAGGAAAAGGACTAAAGGTAAACAAAATATGAAATTAAAAAGATTGTAAGAAATTGATTTCATATAGAAAATTCCAAAGTAAGAAGTTAAATTTATTTGGCTCAAAAATTGAAGCCATTTAAAAGTAACAACCATTTAGTTTCTGGTAGTAAATCTTCGCATTTAAGGCAACTGTATCCATCCATTAAGAATGCCTTATTTTAACTTAAATGCACCAGTAAAAAAATAAGTGGATTACTTGTAAAGTCATCCCCTGCCGGAAAAACGGTAGAAAAATGTTTTCGCGGTTGGCATGCTTGTAAAAAGTTACAAATATATCAAAAAGAGAAATTTGGAAACTTCTGCTCTAAAATGGTTGGATATTACACGATCAATTATAATTCAGTAACTTACAGATTTAATAACTTACGTTCAAAAAATCAGGCCAATAAAGATTGCTAACACCAAGTATGGTGAATCCTGACAGAAAAGAGATTGAGCGAAAATTTGGGGAAATTATCTTAAAAAAAAGTGAAGCGAACATGGAGCATTCGGATAACAGAAAAGAGAGTTACAAGTTAAAGATAAGGTTAAATAATTTGGAAATACTTTGCACTAAATTGAGAAAAGAAGTAGTTGTATTTAGAGCTAAAACTAGTCGGCACTATTCCACACAAGTAAAGAACGGCTTTCAACGGAAATTGAATGGCTATTAAAAACCAAAATATGCAGTCAAAAAGCCAAATTTTCGCTAGAAATAATGTCTGCTAAATTATAGAATGAAGAAATTAAAAACTCCAGCCGAAACAAAAAAAGAAAAAGGTACGCAGAAGTGAAAGCCACCGCATATTATTCCTAAGTAACGTAAGAGGATATTTTAATATTTTAATACAATAATGTAACTTTTAAAGAAAACAAAATCAAATTTGATTCAAACAATTCAAGAGTCAAAGAACTTAAAATCAATATACCTTAGGAATGATTAAAAATCCTTCATGCGAAAGATAAAAAAAATTGAGTTTTTATACATAGCATTCAAAATTTAAGTAGTATTAAATAAATTAAAGAAAGTTAAGGAAGCTATAAGTAGGCTACTTTGATAATTTAGAAGACATAATAAGGAAGATTTATAGGATCTAAGAGAATCATTGCTTGAAGATATAGATGCGTAAATGAAGAGTAAGGTAATTCAGCATTGTTATATTCATAATATTTATCAGCGCGAACCTAACTGAATCAATTGGGCTGATAAACACTTAACAGCAGACTGTATTCAACCTAAAAACACTAGTCACAATTTGAAAACTGTCAAGAACCTCTTTCCGACATGGCTTCAAAAAAGAAGAAATAACATTTTATTACGTTGGGGAATAACTTCATAGCATTTTTAAATTTCTTTTATTTTACAACGATTTGTTATTGTATTTTTGAGTTTTTAATTTTTTATTAGTCTTGAGACTTAGAAATTATATACCCAGGAGGCAAAAGTCAATATTTTCGATACCTGGTCTTCTTTGCTTTTCATCGAGGTCAAAAGGCTGATGAAGCAGCCCGGGATATTTGCGACGTATATGGAGAAGATATTATAGACGAGTCAACAGCACGAAAATGGTTTGCGAAGATCAAAAATGGCGATTTTGACGTCGATGATACACCCCGCAGCGGAAGGCTTTCTGAATTCGATGANGATATTATAGACGAGTCAACAGCACGAAAATGGTTTGCGAAGATCAAAAATGGCGATTTTGACGTCGATGATACACCCCGCAGCGGAAGGCTTTCTGAATTCGATGAAGAATTTCTCAAATCACTTTTGAAGGAAAACGGTCGCCAAGCCAGTCGTGAATTGGTAGAATTGGTAGAAAAATGAACTGCGATCATAAAACAATTCTCAATCACCTTCATTCAGTGAGATTTACCGAAAAATTTGGAGCCTGAGTGTCTTACGAGCTCAACGAAAAAAAACAAAGAAAGTCGTCTTCAAATTGTTTCTCAGCATCTCAGCGCATCTCAGCGCATCTCTGTTTCTGAGCGCTTTTTGTACCAAATCGTCATGAGAGATGAGAAATGGTGCCTATATATCCAATATGAAGCAAAGAAAGGAGTGAATGGTCCAGGAGATACGCCAACGTGAGAGTCAAGCCGGATATTCATCCAAAGAGGATCATGGTATGTGTTTGGTGGGACTATGAGGGCATGGTACACTGGGAAATGTTCGAAAAGAATGCCAGAGTCAACAAGGAGCTCTATATTACCCAGCTACATCGCGTAAATGAGGCTATTCGACCGACCGATTCGAAAAGACCTGATCGACATGATGAAATCATACTCATACTCCTTCACCACCAGGCCCCATGTTGCACAAGTCGTTAAAGCCGCACTCCAAAAGCTCGAATGGGAGATCCTTCAGCATACACTGAAGGGCGTTATCTTCGATAGTAAAGAGATCCTTAAAAACTGGCTCAACAACTNGAAAAGACCTGATCGACATGATGAAATCATACTCATACTCCTTCACCACCAGGCCCCATGTTGCACAAGTCGTTAAAGCCGCACTCCAAAAGCTCGAATGGGAGATCCTTCAGCATACACTGAAGGGCGTTATCTTCGATAGTAAAGAGATCCTTAAAAACTGGCTCAACAACTTTTTTGACACCAGACCAGGCGATTTTTGGCGGAACGGCGTAAAACAAATTAGTTGAGCGTAGAGAATTTTCATTCAAAAATATTAAAATGGTTCAAAATAAAAACGTCAGCCAAATTCAATTCAATATGACTTTAATACAATAGTAGCTGCAAAACAGGACAAAATTATTGAATAAAGCCATACAGAATGCAAGACTTTGTAGGGTAGAACAAAGCTTAATTTACGAGCAAGGATTGATAAGTTGTTAGCTTTACAATAGATAGCGCTAATAGCATCATTCCCATATTACCATTCGCAAATATAATCCTTCCAATGATTACTCTCAACATTTCATGACAATCCATAGTATAGTTTCTTTGCGCCAGTCATTTGTATTGTATCAATTTCAGTATTGTGGAAAAATGGCCAATTGAGGTGACCACACCAGAAACGATCAAAAAAATCCATGATA
>JXPE01011937.1:9035-19650 GCA_001015215.1 Holcocephala fusca
AAAAAAATTTACAATATCAAATTTTTTTGTTTATGAATTGAAAACGATCTGTTGCAACGATCTCTGCTGATTCACGATCAACCAACCATTAAATCAATCACTAAATCATTCAAGCAAACATTGAAATGTAAAACGATTTAGTCAAAGTCTCACGCGATATGTGGGAGGGAGTTCATGTTTCAATAGCAAACGATTGACTTATGAGTTGATTCAGTTTTCGGTGCTTCGAGTTCAGTTCTCTGCATTCTCCTTCCAAAAAACCTGAAGGAGAGCATTCAACATCCAACAGTCAGAAAATTGAAAAACTAACAAGATTTCATGATTTTCTAGAGAACAGTAAATTAAATGAAACCAGTTCGGCGAGGATCAGTAAACAGATCTACACTAAAAGAACCCGTTGGCCATGCTTTCCGTAGTACTTCAATTTTCTTGTATCATACATGAAAATTGACCAAGCGTTGAAGCTTACATTGTGGTGGAGAGAGATCATTGATCAGAAGCACTGTATATTTTATTGTGTTGATCGCGGCTTTTCGCGAGGTATAGAATCACCTGGGCTCTCAGTATTTCGCGGTTATTTACTGTGGTTACACGTGTATTCAAAATTAACTAATTTTGTCCTCAATTTAAAGGTGCATAGAATTTGTCTCGTAATATAACATTCTAAGCTACGAGTATTTCACTTAAAATTTCTTAGTGAAAATTCAGAATTTGGTGGTTGGTTGCTCTAATCCTAAATAAAACTGCAAAGTTATTTAATAGTTAAGCAAAGATTCAGATGGTGAATACGAGCAACAAGATGAAAAGTGATCTAATAAGAATTGAGTTGTGGAATTAGATACAGTTGGGCTTAAATTACTTGCCTAAGTCATAAACATCTACCTACATTTTGTACCTAATAATGTTTTTGTATTTTATTTCAAATACGTTAGCTTGGTGGTTCATTTTGAGTGCTTCTAATGAAGACGTGAAGACATGAAGTCATGAACTCGTAAATACAGCGAGATTCACGCCGAGTTCGAAACTCAACTGATACCACTACATGTAAAATTGTTCGCGCATTAACTATAGCTCTTGGTAACTAACTTTATGCTGAGGAATTTCTGAATTGATTCACTTTACCTGACCAATCATCCAACAAATTTCTTTTCCCAGTGTCTCCTGTTTAAATGGTTACGTGCCCAAGCTAATACTCGTAGATTTGCTAGATTTCTATGTACGAATGCATTTAGTGAGGTCATAAATTTTTTATGTGCATAAACTTTTCCTGGCCTATTTTGAATTTGCAGTGCAGCATATTTGAAAAAGAAAAGCAATCTGTAGACTGACCAGTGATTTTTAGGAAGTAAGTAAAAATGGTGTTCGGTTAATTGAATTTCTTTGTCATTATCATTTTCTCTTTTTTTCCTTCCTTCTATTGAATTAGTGCCTAATTTCATTTAAAGTCAGCACATTATCATTAATAGCCTCGCGAATAAAATAAATTTTGACCACTGTACAAAGCCTGATACTGCTGTAACTGCAATTAATAAGTTTCCTAAAGCTTTAGAAGAAAATCAACTTACTTTAGAGGTCTGCTAAGCTTTGCCTCGAGAAAAATAATAATTTTTAAATTTAATTTCTTTAAATTTACCTTGCTGCAATTTATTTCAAATTTTTTAAAATAAAAATATACTATGGATTTCACAGGGTCAATAGACAATCCTTGGTATCGGATTAGCTTACTATATAAGCCTTGAATAACGAAACTGCTACAAAATTCAAGTAAACGAATATTGCCATTTAAGCTCAAGAGCGAGTAATCTGATTTGAGTGAGATTTTCACACTTTCAAAACAAGATGTTCCAAAGAAGTTTGTAGATAACACAACAACATCATTTCACGTTGATACTAGAAAGCCAATTATAAACTGAACAACTTTCTTAATTTCAAATATGCTTGCGAAACTATGATAAATCGTTTACTGATTTGGATGTTTGTTATGTAGAATTTTTAAAATCAACTCACTGAAATCGTATGAACTTTTTTATTTTAAGATTGAGTGCAACATTTTAGAATCATCTGAGATCTTAGAACTATTTCTTTGATAAGGTTTTGCTGGAGAGAGAATGTAAATTCCCAACTAGGTTTTTAATATAGCTCATATATGTTTAAGTGATTTTCATTTCATTGCTTTTTAATAGCCGTGTAAATTTAAAGATTTTTCTTTGTAAACAGTGAAACAGCAAACTGTAACAAATTTTAGTGTGAAGTTTTACATTGAGATATTCGCAATTGTCTCAATGAGCTTCCGTATTTTTCTAAAAAGAATAACAATAATTTCTTAATAATTAGAAAATAGATTCAATCTTTCAATGAAACCTTGTCTTATATAAAGGTTTCATGAAAAAATTAAAAATAGTCTATCGAATATTCAATTAAAAATGAACATTACAAAAAGTTGCCTGTTCTTTTGAAAATAATAGTGAAAAAATTCAGATATCTCTACTGAAAATGGGATACAATCATATCATCATAGTGAAGCGAAAATGGGGATTTCCACATTAATTTGAAGAGTCGCAATCTTTGAAAATTCTAGAAAGGAAAATGTACAATTCCAAAATAAAGATTTTTGTATAATCACTTTGTGATTATGGTAAAGAAAAAGTTTAAGATTTTAATATCTTCACAGATTTTGCAAATATTTTTGTGATTTGAAATATAAAAAAAATTACTAAAGTCTTACAATGTCACCCGAGGAGTTATGAACAGAGTAAATATTCAAGTAATTCATTTCTTATAGCTTCAAGTCGTCGAAAATTTTGCACTTTATAGAACATTTTCATAAAAAAAACCAAACTCAAATTATAAATGGAATCAAAAATTTTTAGGGTTTCAGTAATTTACCTGTACACATAATTTTTTAGCAAACAGTGGGTGGCCGTGACTACCACCTTCAGGCACACCCAAATTCTGAATTTTTTAATGATGCTATAACTAACCTTGCAACAATCATTTCCAATTAATTAATGAAGTGGTATTATGATGGGTAAGCTAATTAAAATTTGGTAAATAACTAACTGATTTCATTTTGAATTATTTATATCGATAATATTGATACGTAAGATATTGCATAAATAATGCACAGATTGGTAACATTATGCATTGATTGCTGCAAAACGGGCTAAAAGCAACAAATCATTCGTAGAATACTCTTTTCGTGAGTACTCACATAACTCTGGATNATTGGTAACATTATGCATTGATTGCTGCAATACTAGCTAAAAGCAACAAATCATTCGTAGGGTACTCTTTTCGTGAGTACTCACATAACTCTGGATTTTCTACGTTAAAATTACTATTTAAAATTAGTCGAAATGAGTAAACGCAGACAAATTAAAACGTAGAAATGTAGACTTACTTTTAGACATGTGCTCAGGAACAAAATACATCTAGAAAAGTGGTTAAGGTAGTTTGTAGTTCTAATTGGCTACAACAAGAAATTTTATTTAACATCAGTTAACAATTTAAAGAATATTGGCGTAAAGGTGACTAAACCTTATGAAAAATTAGATCTGAAATTTGTGCTCTGTTGCGCACTGATTAATTAATTTGAATAACTCATCAACATCATACACAGTTTAGAAAAAAAAAATAATAAAATTTGTTCGAACGAGTTTATAGCGTCCATGTTAGTTTATTTGGTTAATTATTTTTTTCTTAATGCAACAAAAAGTCTGTTGACGCAGTTCTTTTGATTGTCTTTGAAATTAAAAATTTAACATGTGCCTTTTTTTAATAAAATTCCGGGTGGTAACAATATTTGGATTGCTTATAAAATTGCACAAATTACGTAATAAGTTTTTATTTTATCGGCACCTGATCTGCAGGTTTTTATTATTTTTAATTGGCAAAAACTAATTTTTTTAGCAACTAAATCTCTTTTGTTCGAATGTTAATATAAAAAGAGTAAGAGCTATTTCTAAAGGGTAAATAAATGTTAAATTCCAGTTCATTTTCAAGTGCAACCAACATGGGTTCGTTCGGGTAAAAAAATTTTAGATTTAGATTAATTTTCTCTATTAGTTCATTGTAAAATTCACCAGAAAATTCAGCGACTGCAAGCTGCAAATCTAATTGCAAACGAGATATTGTTTACAAATTTTTAGAGATTTCATACTACGATAAATATTTAGTGCAATGCGTTAGCTCCTACGAGCTCTTTGAAACACCTTTGTATTTTTAGCATAATTCTTGAAGCATAGAAATAAAATGTTTGGAAATAAATAATTAAATTATAGTATTAGTCACAGAAGGAGTAAGCGTACACAATAGTATTTCCTTTTAAATGGGTAGAAAGTAAGTAAATAGAAACAAAACTAAGGTACACACATTAAAGACAAAATATCAATTTAGAATTGTATCAAAAACGGTTGAATTTTATCATTCGGTCCCCATATAATAATTTATAATAATTTCTACGTATCCTACGTATTTCTATTATTTTCCATTTCAAATTGCTACTGTAGAGAGTTTAAAGGGAAATTTATTTGCTAATAATACTTCTATTATTTTGCAGATCGCGCAGTTCTAACTAAAGCTACCTAAGGATATGATCTTATTATGATTATTCGATTAAAATATAAAATTCGGCGATGTCAAACTCTGTAAATGTAAGTGCAATTTTTCCAGATGATCCATCTAATAGGCCTGTCAGTGTATACGATAACTTAAATGCAGGAATGCCACCATCAATCACAAATTCTCAGCGAAAAGATAATTCGCGGGATTCACCGTTTTATAGTATCTCATTCAAATTTGATAGTACTGAAAATGTTCCAACTGAAATTAAAAAAATACCAGACTCTGTTAGATCTCTCTCACAGCCGACATATAATTGTCCACTAAGAGAAAGAAATGGTCAAAGATTCAACAGTGATTCTAGCTATAAGACAGGTTCAAATAGAAAATCCAGTCAAACTTCAGACACAGCTCAGAGTGTATCTCAATCAAATAATTTAATAGACAAGCCAGTTATAAGTGATGCTAAATCTAAGTTTTTCGGATTAAAAGTCGATTCGATGAATTCAAGTGAAAGTGAACAACTTCTCGTAAATAACAGAGAAAAGGAAACTTTTCTTGCATCTCCTGGTCAAATAAAGCAACATAACATAAACATAAATAGCAGCGAAAATGTAAAAAGCAGTTTAGATCAAGCGGATCCTGTAGTGGAGCACAGACAAGGAGACGAAAACGACTCTTCTAGTAATAGATCTACAAAGTGTTTTTCGAATGACACTGAATTTAACGTAGCGCATAATCCTTCTCAGGTAAGATAATAAATTAATGTGATAATGTGAACATTTTCTCCTTAATCACCCACTAAACCTATAGAATTCCATTTAAAAGCATATCTAGTGGAAGACTATCAACATTAGAACTTTGTACTTCCTCTAATCACCTACCTGGTTTATATAAGCAGTGATGCACTAATTTTTTGTTGACTAAGTTAAGTTCGTGTACCTTAATACTCTTTTTTTTTCGTAAACAAACGGTTGGAATTGCGTAAATACATTTTAATTTTAAAATGGACAAGATTTGAAACCAGTTGTATTTTATTTCTTCGCTGGCGTCATTCTCCCATATTTCTAATAAAACATTTAAAAAAAAAAATAATAAAATTATTAACAATTTATTTCTTGTAACATAGAAAGGAGACTTCATATATCATAATCGAATTCTATGAAAGCAATCAAAATTTTTAGAATACTTTTTGAGAAATGTTTTTGGACTTAGCATGTGTGTGAATTTTATGAATATTCAAAATAGCTATGAAATCGAGAATCACTTAATTTGAATAAAAACTTGTGCTATTAGTTTTTTTCTTTTGGCATTGATCTTCCCAACCATGAACTACAGCTGCTTCGCCGTTGCTAATGTTATTATTCATCCTTTTATACTATGAAGCCAATGTTTTTTTTTTTATTATGTTCTTCAAGCAGTTCATTGTTTATAAAAACGTGCTATATTTTTCCTTTATCGTTAATACTTTTAAAAGCATTAGGAAGCACTTTATTTTGAATCATCTATGAATGTGAGAATTATAAAATTTTTCTTAATGATATGTTCGTTAATTCTCCAATGTAGTCTGCACTGCTAGCTGCATTGATTTGAACTTTGTGCCCTTTTTTAGATACTTCTACTTGCATTTGGGTAGGGTTTGTGAAATGTGAGTAAGAAAATGCGCGATTTGAATAAAATTCTAAGTAGTGTGTGTTTAAAGTAAAATTACATTAAATATTTTCTTAATTAGGCACTACTCAACTTGATCTTTTTAATTTATTCAATTTAAAAATCACTTTATGCTTAGAAATCTTGTCCCATTAAAATTCTAAATAAAAATAACACTGTGAAAAAGCATACAATTACAAATTTGTAATTTCATTTTCCAAAGAAAAAAAAAACTAATACCTAATTATAAATCTAACACTTAAGATCTGCAGTTGAATTCTGCTGTGTCATATTACAATAGCTCTGCTCATTTGATTAATTAATAACAGGATTAAGGCTAATTAATTTACCTTGAATGACTTGACCAATTTAAGGAGTTTATAAGTAAAAGCTGGCATCATATTGATATTCGGGTAAGAACTGAAATCTATAAATGTGTTTGAATGTTACGTGCTTGATAATCGAGTTGGACCTTAATCTTCAGTAAAATATAGGTGAAATTTTACGTTTTTTCATTTGGCCTTAGTCAAAGATATCCCTTTATTCCCAACCTTAAAAATTTCTGATATTACAGTAAAATCTGTGGATCATAAAAATCATTTTTCTATTTAAAATATCCCTAAAAAAAGAAAAAAAAATTATAATGGATGCTTTTTCAAATTGATTTAATGTTTAATTATATCTAAGAACAATTTTTTTTCTAATTTTAGATTGTGTATATGTCCACAACAGTACCCCAAAATTTAAAAGGAAATAATATTGCTGGGCGACATACTCCCACCAGAAATAGTTTACGACATAGCAGAATGTTAGTAATGAATAAAAATTTTCAAGGTATTTCCCTTCTATCGCACTTTTATTTTTATGCTATTAAAATTTTTAACAATGGCACTCTTTTAGGTAATGAGGCTCCAAATCCACTTCGTCTAAACCATCCAAAAATTGCAAAATTCCTTTCAATTCTACAAATTATAGTAGGAGTAATTATAACATCTATCGGTTTGTGGATATTATTGTGGGCACCGAATACAAGAACTCAAGACAATCCCTATTGGAGTGGATTATCTGTAAATATGTGTAGCATGCGATAATTAATCTACAGGTCTAATGTATACAATTTTTTTGGTTAGTTAATTCTTCCAGGAATCTTTGTTGTGAGCGCTGTTCGTTTTAAACGAGTCAAAAGACGACAGATAAAAGAAAAATGTTTTAATCTTCTTAAGATTTGCTCGTTTGCTTTGACAAAATTGGCCATTATCATATGCTTCTTAGCTCTTGTATTTGCAGCAATTCACCTAAATTATTTAATGGCCGCATCAACTAAATGCGTTTCAACGAATATACTTGTAGCAAATGCTGCATGCGTTTGTACATTTGGATCTTCTGAAACAAACAGCACGCTTTTTTTAACGGAAATTGAGGAAGGTTCTACTATTCTAAGAGAAAATCAATTCCAATACAGGTATAATATTCATATCTGATAGTATTTTAGTGGCTTAAGAGAATAAATAACATTTTTTTTTATTTAAGGGATTTAAGTTGCGGCGAAGTTACAAGTGCTTGGAAATATATTCTATTAATTTCTGCAACTTCTAATTGCCTTGGTTCCATTATTTCCGCAATACTGTTAGTAATACTTTACCAAAATAAGAATAAAAAGACAAATTACGCAACAGTTCGCTCAGATGAATTTTAAAAGATTTGTTTGTTAAATATTTTAATAATTTATTACGTTTGTATTAGTTTAAATTGGTGCAGTGTTTAAGTGTTATAATTTTTGATTTTTGTACAAATATCCAGGTACTTAAAAATTTAAAGATAAACAATTTTACTATTCTTTAAGTTAGTATTTTTGCTTAGAAACCAAACTTATCCAGAAATGAATTTTAAACTCAATCGCAGTTTACTTTTATTAACATATTTAAAAATTGATTTAATATTAAAATTTTATATGTCGAATGGCACAAGATAATGGAACCGATAAATTCTAGCTTATAAAACTAATTATTTTTGGTTGAACCCTCTAGCAAAGTGTGCAAATTTTTCGAATTTTGATTCGATTTTATATTTTTTTCTTGGGTAAAGTTAGTTCAATTTTAAATAGGCATTTAATATAAAAAATCTGAAGATGTAAGTAATGTAAAATTACATAAAATTTTAAAATAAATAAAAGGTTGAGTCTTTCAATACCATCTACTTTCTCAAGTACCTTGCTTGGATTATATGAAAAGTATGTTGTCTCCAAAAAACAATGATTGACCGCAGGCATCAAGAAACAAACATGTAATGTGCTACAACTCATCTTAAATTTGTTCAATTTTTCCAACAAGGATTAAAGAAGAAAAATTATTCGGTTCAAATAGCGTTGCATTGCTAATTGTAATTACTTCTATAAAACTGAACTATATATATACTCGTAATAAGTTTACTTACAATATGTTCAGCAATCCAACTTATCCTTAAATTTGAAATTGAAATGAACCATGAACCAGACTTATGATCAGCGGAAAATTAATTTTGGATATTCTCCTGAACTTTTAGAGATGCTTTTAACGTGATTGCCATTATTGTTTGAGTTAGGCTAGGAAAAGTAGGTACATACTTCATTATAGAAAAAAGCATTACTGGTAAATACATTTAGCAAACATTTTAATGAAATATTAAAAACACTATTTAAGCTCAATAATTATACAATTTTCCAACACAATAAACGTATAACTAACTTTTTTTAATACATATATATAAGTAAAAACCGTCAAGTGTTTCAAATGATAAAAAATGCACTTTCACTTAAGGTTAAAAAATAATTTCTATACAATTTTAAGATGGCTTTGTAATAATTTCTAACATAAATTTTTCTAAAAATTACTAATATTTCGGATTTTGCTATCAACTTTATCACAATTGAATACTTACGCATTCGTAAATTTAATCAATAATCTTAAAAGATTGCTTTAATGTTTACTTAATTAGAATTTCAGGAGGCGGCATTATGTCATCACCATACATGTAATTCCAAATTGCCGAAAACCATATAATTCGATCCTCCCAAACATTTCCTCCTACCACATGACCAAAATACGGCATATCTCGTGATCTGGGTAATGAAATATTTACATAAGGAATTAAATTACAATTGAGTTAAAGTTAATTGAAATTTTATAAAAGAAATATTTTAGAGAACGGTAACTGGTTTTTTTTTGTGCTTTTCTTTTAAGTCAATGTACATACAGATGAATCTTTAAAAAGAATAGAATAAGTCTTTTAAATATCACAACATTCACATCTAAGAGCTTAGATAACTCTCAAATTTGCAATTGTATATATCGTTCCTACGCGAGTTAAATTTGAAATTGACTTTTAAATCTTTACTTACCGGAGTATTGATTTGTTCTCACTATCAATAAATGTAATAGCCCAGCCCCACTGAAAATCTCGCTTTTTTTCACAGCCCATGTATACAATAACATTTCGTAAATTGATTTCACGTATTAAAATTGGAATATTTTTTTCTTTTTTTGTCACTTGCACACGTCCATCCCTTAACTCGATATGAAAAGTCTTGAAAGATTTACTTTTATTATCAGCAAATTTCAATTCTTTACCCGGTGTAACAGTTGGTAAATGCTTAAGAGCTCTTTCAACTTCTTTTATGACATCAATAGATTTTAATACAAGATGATTATTTTTTCTATCTGCTTCCGGCCAGTAAGACCACCGAAGGACTATATCAAATAACTTTTCATTATGATGCAGTGGTCGATCGAGAGTTTCATTTAAAATAACTTCATGCAAAGTTAATTGATGTACAGGAATTTTAATTTTATTTGATAATTCTTTGCAAATATCGTGTGCAGTTTTGGTCGGACTTAATGTAACATTAGCTTGATTCTTCTCCTAAAATGTGAAATTTAAAGTATAACTCATTTATTTAAAAAAAAAAAATTTATTTACTTCAGAACGTTTTTCTGAGTGAACATCAATAGTAACCCAAACTTTAAGATCACCTGATTTCTTTATTGAGTCAGATAAATTTTCTGCCGCTGCATAGTACTTCCTTAAATATTGTAACATTTCCTGTTCCTTTCTCTGAAATTATATGCAAGTTTTAACATAAAATTACTCAAATGTTAGTCATGGTAAATCATTACAATTTCATCTACTGTTGGAGGGAATAAGTTTTTATTTAAAGTTATAAGTTGGGCAATCACATCAGCTTCTTTTTGAGAATATGTCATAGCTCCTTCCTCCTAAATTATAATTATAGAATGAAAATAAATACAAAAGTGTTTTAATTTAATTGAATTTGAATTAGATTTCTACCTCAGTTTGTACAAGTGTTGGACCCCATATTACTGCTAGATTGCTAACACCCATTTTATTTTTGCTTTTCTGAGAATGAATA
>JXPE01011944.1:0-13565 GCA_001015215.1 Holcocephala fusca
ATTAAAAATTCGTCCCTGAAGAGGTTAAGAATAAGCTTTTAAGAGCATTTACAGAAATTCGAAATATTTTCGGAGTTATAGTTAAATGTATGACGCGCCACTCAAACTGCCCGAAAGGAGACTGTAAAGTTTAAACGCGTTTTTTTCGATGGGATTGACATATCTCAAGTTCTAATGGACCGATTTACTTGAAATTTAATACAGACTTTCTTAATACTATCAAAATTGGTTCGACGTAGGGTTTCTTGTAATTTTTTTTTTACTATATTTAAAAAATCACCAAATTTTAATTTTGAAATCGGAGACACCCTTTTTTTGAGTCCCCCACTTTGCCGGCCTCTACCGACTTCAATTTTGATTTGTTTTTCAACTACTATTATTCATTTTTATACTTTTCGAGGATCAATAAAAAACTGATAAAAACATTGATAGTATAAACGATTACTGTTTTTTCTTTTTATTCCGCCCGTAAAATCATCTCAAAATCGAGCCTCTAGATTAGAATACCCTCTTAAACGAATGTTTAGTTATCAAACATAAAAGAGTGTCTCAAGGAAAAAGAAAACAAATAAGATGTAGGAAAAATGAGGAATGATTTAAAAAAAAAAACAGTCCTAATAGCAGCGGAAAAAGGATGTGGCATGACAATATTAGTAAATAGAAAACTAATGAAAATTTATTCACAGGCAGTAAAATGAAAGAAATGGAAGTGGTAAACAAAACATAGAAGACTATAAAATAAATAAAGAGCAATGGTCTATATGTTAAAATATCTTTAAATTACAGAATTATGTTATGCTGTAGTTGTTGCAGCTACAAATGAACCAATTTTCATGAAAAATATGGAAATATTTAGGAATGGCCTAGAAAAATTAAACATGAAAATACAAAAATAATTACATAATAAAATTAAACTAAGAAATCAGCTGCGACAAATACAAATCATCTAAAAATCAAAGTTGTGTAATATCAGAAGACGGGAAATGAAAGATTAAAAGAAAGATTAGCTAGAAGAGAGGGAAATTATATTGTAATAAGTTACTTTTGTTAATTGGTATATATTTGAAAGATCTTCAGGTATTGAGAGATAATAAATAATATATCCCTAAATTTCCCAATAGGGGTGCCTTCATCAAGCTAATGTTAGATTGATTTAGTTTTGTAAAAATTTGCTACACAAACGAAAGTTTGATGTAAAACAAATTCCATTACTCTTGATGGAAACAACCCTAGTGGTAGTTGTTGTTTTGTTTAGGTAATAATAAGTTTTTTTTTTTTTTTTTGGAGGGGATCCTTTTTGGGTCTTATTTTAGTTTTTTATTTCCTAAACGGGAATTGAACCCACGACCTTCTGTGCGGATAGTCCAATGGTTACACCACTAGGCTACCAGGCTGGACTAATAATTAGTTAAAAACGTCAACTGTTGTAAGGAAACAGGGTTGAGAATTTATGAGAACTTACGAGATTTAGTAAAACTTAACAATTTATAATTTCCCGATAATGTCAAGAACGGCCGGCGGCGAGCTAAATAATACGAATTTGCGCTGCCTTGGCGCCAAGCATATAAATTTTTACGAGACGTGCGGCCGGCAAAGTGTTAACTATCTTCCCTCAATACTTTTCAAATATTTTCTAATAGGCGAAAAAGCAGGCTACCACATGGAGACTGTGACGTCGACCTAGAAACGAAAAAGGGAAGGACTACTGCCAAGTTCGGATAATTCTTATAAATGAGTTTCAACAGGGAATGTGATTAGACTATTATCTCAAACTAAAGAAAATTTAAAAATAATAAAAACCAGACTAGAGGTGAATACAGCTTACCATAATAGAACAGCATAAAATATTCTCTTTTATGAAAGATAGAAACGCCGAAAATGTAGAAGTGTAAGTTTTTGAAAAGTATTTACACGTACAACAATTTTTATATAAGGAGCAAAAACATGTTCTCTAACAGAATGGACAAAGTAAGAAGCTAACAGCAACAAAAATGTGATTACTTTAAAAAATTGAAGATAAAGTTAGATTCGACAAACTTAGAAATTTGGTGTATAAGATAAGCGAGCACTAAAGATAAATTTCGTAGATGAAAAAATAGAACAAGGATAGTTATTTGTTGGGGAGATGTAAAAAGAATGGCAGGAGATAAACTAGTAATCCAAGTTTTTGAAGCCTGTACGATCAAAAAAAATAAAAACAAAGGAAAAACCTAGAAACTTTTGGTTAAAGAATGTGAGGAATGCTATTATAAAAAGAGGATTGATATGGAAAGAGATTTATCAGAACACACAAAATGGACATAAATGGAAGTAGATACATATTACATAAAAGACACCGAGAAGAGAAAATTCAACTTCCTCACATCCCTTACATCCAACAGGTAGATAGGCAAATAGATTAACATAAAATAATAACAGTGATCACAGCGATATTAGTGATATTGCCATGTATCGGAAACATTATATTTTTAATGCCTGTACAATATTACGATTCGAAATATAGTAATGAATGGAAGGATTTTGAGGATAACATTTTGCCAAGGGTTTGTTAGATGTCTTAAATTTCCTTATTCGAGTTTTTATATATAGAACAAAACAAATACATCCAATTCTGTTTTTATATGACTCAATTTACACGACTTCACTCGATTAAACTGTTTGACTTAATTTAAAGAAGAATATTTCCACTAAGAATAAAAATATCTTATGCTTATAAAACATTCGTAAGCCATCCATGAGTTGCATATATAAATCAAATGTAGTTTTTCTTAGAGACTCTTAATAAAGTTTTTTGAAAGAATTATTTAAATTTGGCTATATTTATTTTTTTGCACGATTTTCATTGGGATTTATTTACATTGTAAAAACAGAATTGAGTGCAATTCAAAAGTTTGAGTCAATATTAGAAATAAAATAAGTGTATGAAAGGAAAGCAAGTATAAGAAATAATCAAAAAGGGTTCCATTGTTTTACAGAGTGCAAAGAGTTAATATCTGAAGAAAATCAATTTTTAAAAATACTTAAGCAAATTCCAAATGTTTTTTTTTTTTGTAAATCTTCTTCAGATTTTGACCACTATGACGAGAGTTTAAAGTAATCGAACTGATCAATTAAAATAAAAAAATATAAGTCTGTTGTCAACATACGGTTCTGCGTATGTTTACAGTATACACGACACTAACCAGAAATAAGAAGATATTATATAAAAAATTCTTATGAGATAAAAAACGTATAGGAATTACTTAGAGTTTACTATAGAAGATCTTTCAGATGGTTAGATAATAATTCAAATGCTTAGAAATAATGGAAGAATCTATCTTAGCAAGTACTTCAATCTACTAAGCACGTCTAATATTTTATACATTTTTAGCCTACTCTGTACGTCAAGAAGTACGACAAAAATAGATCACCCAAAAATTGTAATCAGTGGTAAAATTAAAAATGCCTCAAAGACAATGTAAAAATGTATATGTCGAAAAAAGTTGAATGTGTTGTATATTCAAATTTTGTAATGTTTCATTACACAAAGGTAAATGCTTTGAATGGTACTATGCTTTAAAGATCTACTAATCGTTAAAATATTACTAAAAGTTAATTTTTTCTGAAATAAATTACACACAAAATTAAACTTTCATTTATGGTATAAGCTTTACATTTTTCTGTTCCATATTTCCTTCTCGTAGTAGCAGTTTTAGTGTATTCTAAATTCAAATTCACTCGTACAATAAAGTGAGAGTATAATATATTTAAATGTTATGCTTATTATACTGAGTACCAGTTTTATTTTTCTAATATTAATATAAAATTACTTTATCAAAGTAGAGCGAGAGAGAGTTGAAATTAATGTAAATTGTTCATGTAAATTAAGATGGTGAGTGATATTTTATCCAAAAGTTATCATTGTGCTATTAGTGCAAATTGTAGTATGCAGTTTTTATTCTTAAAGTTAACAGTTTGTTAACGTAGTTATTTTAAGACAATCTCAATACGTGCAATTAACTTTGCTGAAAGAATTAACAACTTCCTTATGTGAACTAGAGAAATTATAGCTAGATAAAAATTACACTTCAGCTGAAATGAAAGTTGTAAAGTTTTCTTGCAACGCAAAAAACATATTTGCTTGCGATCTTGGTAGTTAGATTTTCTTACAAAGTTCAATATTTAATAGAGCGGTAATGTAATTTGTTATTCAAAATTTTTTTAAATTTTACATTAAGATGAATCTAATTTTTTTCAGTACCTACTTTGTTAAATTTCATTCAAAATGCAAAATAAATTACTACATCATGAATCCAAATAAATTTAATCGTTAGGTGTATTTGAAAAGTGTCCAACTTGTGACAGAATAATGTTAGATAGATACTCCAGTACTTATATTGTAGAGGTTGAATAGTTAATATTACTTATATTATCGATTAAAAATTAAGAAGATTGATAATAAACTACACTTACATGTTTTTCATTCTCCCAAGATTCAATTTTATCTGGCATTTGTTGAATATCAGTATGCCCAACGAAATGAGGATATTGGAAGGTAGGCATCAAATTCATAGCGGCGGGATTGACTGTAGGAGGAAGAATTGCGCTATGATAATCAATAGGAATCTGAAAACAATACAAAATTATTTATCTATTGTAATTTTAAAATATTTTCAATAAATAACACTTACATGAAAATGATCTTGTGGATGAATATCACCACCTCCATAATATCTTGGATGAGTTTTATTCCAATTCTGTGCTTGTGATTTTTCCATCATCCATGGCGGCATAGGCCCAATTGGAGCATTATTAGGATCTGCTTCAACATTTGCATTCATATTCGGATAGTTATTATATTTCCATGTAGCTCGTTCTGTTCCAATAGGTCGTGGAATTTTACGACTATCTTCAGCTACAGGTGGCTGCGATTGATTAGATTGTTGTGAAATTATTCCATTTGATTGAGGTTGAACATTATTAGGACTCATTGAAGGAGAACCTGGTGCCATAGCAAGACTATTTTCAATATTTAAAATTTCACGTGATGAGGGTATAAAACCATAATCTGTAGATCCAAACCATCTTGGATTTGATCCAGTTTGTGGCTGTGATTGTGGTCTACCAGAAGCAGGATTATATGGAGGAATTGCGTTATTTCCTCCAACGTTTTGTGATCCAATTGGCATTTTCTGATAACCACTTGATCCAATATTTGAGTTATTTTGATGAAAAATTCCTCCCACAGGTTGAGAAGTTTTATTTTGCTGAGAAAACACTGATGCTCTAGGATTCAAACGAGACATTTGCAGAGGATTCGAATGATTTACACCAGAAAGATGTTGATGATATTGATGTAATTGATCTGAATAACTCATTTGTTGTTGTTGCTGTTGCTGCTGCTGCTGCTGTTGTTGTTGTTGTTGTTGCTGCTGTTGTTGTTGTTGTTGTTGTTGTTGGTTAACATTTTGATTTGCTATTTGGTCAAAGTAGCTTCTATTATGAGCTTGATTTGTATTAGAACCTATGGGACCATAGTTATTATCTATTTGAGACGCAACAACACGGCCTTGAGTATTAGGTCGTTGAATTGCTAAACCACTGGCAGGTGGGGGTGGACCTGAAGAAATGTGTTGAGTAGCAGGTGGTTTTAAAACTCCACTTAATTCATTTGAAGTAGAAGTAAACACGTCTGATGCTACCGAAGAAATTATATTTTGTGACACTGCATTTGAATTTGAAATTACTGGTGATGGAGAAGGAGCAGAAACTGGTAGAACATTTAAATTTTGCATTTGTGCTGTAGATTGCACAGAACTACCTGGGGGACTTATTGAAATATTTCCCGATTTTGAATTTACTGGAGAGCTTATAATATTTCCTCTATTATATCCAGGAGCTTTAGATGCATCCGCTTTAGGAAGTGTATCTCCTGAACTTGCATTATATATTTTCTTAGATTCCCATTGATTATTATATGAATCATTAAATAAAGTGTACTCATGGCTTATTTTTCCAGTCTGTAATTGAGAAGCCAATCCAGTTGGTTGCATAGACATACTTGATGAAACACATGTAGATGTCGAAACTGTAGTAATTGTATCATTGCTCATATTTTGGGAGCTAGTTTGAAGCAGAGGAGATGAAGTTATACTTAAGGCACCTGAAGAAATACCAATTGGAGTTATTGAACGTGAAATTCCAGAGGAAACTGGTACTATTTTATCTGATGTAGTTCCATATGGAGTTGACATTCCACTTGAAATTGGTGTTGCTGAAAAATTTCCTCCTGTTATTTTTCTGGAAGGCGCAAACGAAAGCATGTTGTTCATATCATACAAATTAGATTTTTTTGGAGACGAATGAAAATTCGTTACTAATTTCTGTGTACTCTGATTTGGTGTTACTCCAGTTTTTTTATCGCTATTAGAAATTATTTTTGAAGCAAAAGATCCTGTCCCTTGCGATGGATGTTGATTATTTGAACCAATAATTGGTTTTGGTCCAGTGTTTCTAAGTGACATTATTGCGTTTGTGTACGACATGGTGGTTTTAGTATTACTAGATAAAGAATCACTAGCTAAACTTCCGTGCGGATTTCTTCTTAGAATATTATTACATTCTGTTAAAGTTCGTGTTGCTAAATTAGAATCAGATACCATAACTGTTGTGGGACGCGAATGTGATGATGTCATTAAATGCTTTACGTTTGGTCTTGTTAAAGAACCAGAAGAACATTTGTTGTTGCCACTTGTCGTGATCGATTTTGCCACTGATGTATTCAAAACTGATGTTTGGACGGTTTTATTTCCTTTTGGCACAGAAGATGTAGACACTGTACATACTGTTGTGGAAATCGTCAAGGCAGATTGAGTAAGTGGAGTATTCTTATCCCAAGAATTAACTACCAAAGGAGATGGTTTCGCACTAGGACTAACCCTTGGTAACATTTGTAATATATCAACATCTGGATCCTTAATTAAGGCTAAAATCAAAAAATGGGCTTGTTTTGTAGCATCTGGCAGTCCTTTGATTGTAATCCAACGATCGCTTTGAGATTTTCCTTGTTTTTCTACTTCAATATATGCTCCCGTTGTTGCACGTATTGCATTGATATTGCTTCCTGCTCGCCCAATTACGCGAGATATAGCATTTACTGGAACCTGAACTTTTTTACATATCATTTCTGAAACAGTAGATGAACTTGTTGAATTCTGTTGTTGACAAGAACTTTTCCGAACAACTTCCTTCCATCCCTCTTCTCTTTTCGAACCTACTTGTAATGGCTTAGTAGAACTAACTTTTGAATCTTCATGATGACGAAGAGGTTTAGAGGGAATCAAATCATCTTTATCCGCAGTTGAATGTCGACTTGAAAACACCATTGACTTGCGGTTACCTGTTATATTAACATTTGCAGGAACCTCCGGATTTATATTGGTTTTCTGATTCTGGTTAGATGGAGCCTCTGCCTTCTTTTCTATATTTTTAATCTGTTTTTCTTCTTTGGGAGCAAGATTTTCCTTTTCCTTCTCTTTGATTTTTCCAACATCTTTTACTACAGGTTCCTTTCTTTTAACTTCTTCTTTTTTATTTGTATTATCTTGCTTTTCTGGTGGTTTCTTAGTTTCACTTTTACTAGGAATTATGTCTTTCTTACTTTTAGCGTTAATCTCTTCTTTTTTCTTATTTTGTAAATTAGTTCGATCAGGTTCTGGTGGTGTGGTAACAGGACTCTGAGAATTTCTATTACTATTATTACTAGTCTCATTTTTATTTGCTGGTTTTGCTAAATTATTTTTCTTTTTCTTGTTTTTCATTTTATTACTTTTATCAGGTTGAACATTAGCTGCCTTAATATCTGTACTAGAACAAGAACCTTGATCTATTCCAGAATCACCTTCTTCACGATCAGGATTTCTATTTACTTCACAAGGCTCCTCTTCCTTATCACTATCATCATCTTTTTCAGATTCTTTTTCTGCATTTGGTTCATTACAGTTAACTCCTTCTAAAAGCTTCCGCTTTTCTTCTTTCTTCTCTAACTTTTTCTTTTTCTTTCTTTCCCTTCGTCGTGCTGCAGCAGCTCGACGACTTTCCTCTCTAGTTCGTTCCATATCTAATTCTTCTAATAGAATCGATGCATTTTTATTTGCTTTAACTGCTTGAGCCTCCTTTGCAGATCTAATGACTTTGACACAGTCATAACATTTTTCAAGAAGTTCTTTGTCACTTATAGTACTTATAAAACGAGTCATTTCCTGATCAGATGGAAATTGTGTGACATGTTGAACCATCCATTTTACAACTTTTGTATGACCTTTTCTAAATGCAGCCATAAGGCAAGATACTCTCCTATTATCTTGCGAATCAATGTCTGCTCCGTGTGAGTATAATACCTCAACAACCACCAAATGACCACCATGTGCTGCTAGCCATAAAGGTGAATTCCCTTTCTTATTTTTAACTTCAACAGAAGCACCTCTCGATAACAGTAACTCAACAAATTTTAAATGTCCCTTATCTGCTGCAATTGTTAAAGCTGTATCTCGGGAGGTGGGTACTGGTGCTGCATTAACATCAGCACCTTTATCAAGAAGAACACGGCCAACCTGTAAACAATATTAAGTAAAATTTTCATATTTGTTATAATAAAAAATTATAAATACATCTTCGCAATTTCTCTAAAAACTAAGCTTTAAAAGATTTGGAAAAATAATCATCAATCGTTTCAGCAATAATTTTTCTGAATTGGGAAAAAGGCCAATTACCAAAGTCAGAAAGTTTAAATTTAACATCTTCTCTTGGGACTAAATATTTTTTGTGCGTATCCAGTCCCATTGACACGGGATATGTGAAATTTATTAACACATTAAGGATCGGGGGATTTTTTTATGAACTAACGAATGTGGCCGGTGATTTTTCTAAAAAGTGAAAACGAAAGAATATTCAGAATATAAATATGAACAAGTTTTTTATCACTTAATGAAATTATTTGAAACTTTGTTCAAGTATTCAAGTTATTCAAAAAAAAAACTGATAAACTGTGTAACATGTATCTGGATGGAGAGGAACGCGACATTAATTCCAAATATATTCCGTTTTACTGCGTAATCCTTTCCAGGAGCAGATTTTGCACCTCCTGTAGGCTCTTTTTTTTATAACTGCAGATACTATTTCCTTTAGGACATGATCATTTATTTTCCCGCTTAGGTGCGATGGTGGATCTGGGTTACGGCCAAAATCTGAGAAGACGTCATATGACGTTCCCGGTCTTTAATGTGTTAACTTTAACAAAGTTTTGAGTGTTACATGCTTGTGTTATTTTAATTACCGTAGTAAAATGAAATTTCATTAGAATTTAATTTTTCAATGCAAAGCAACAAAATTTTCATTAGCATTGAATATCTAAAATGAACAAAATTTTTACTCCGTATAAAGGGAAAAATTAACTATGTTCAATAGTCTTATTATAGTTAGTCGATTTGAAACTTGGAAGCAATATTTTCCAAAAAATTCTTTTAGGAAACTGCTAGCTACTCTAAAATGGATGTTAAATGAGCTTTTAATCAAAGCACATTTCAAATAAAAAAAAAACAAAAATCGAGATCTTTTCTACATACATATTAAATTTGTATAAAATATAATTAATTAGTTTGAAATAACTTTTAATTCATCAATTTCTTAATAATGCAAAGTTGGCAAATCAACGTGATGACATCTCTAGATTTCCTATACATGAGTAGACTAATTTAATTTTGTATCCAGTACAACTCCAAAATACTTAACTGCTAACTTAAATACAAGCGGAATGTAATTTATATTAAAATACTTACTTCGATATATCCTCCAGATGCCGCCTCCATAAGCGGTGTCAATCCCGTTTTTGCACGATGCTCAACATTGGCCTTCCTATCCAAAAGAAGACTTACCACTTCATGACGACCTTGAAAGCAAGCAAGGGTTAAAGCGGTATTTCGATTTGTTTCAATCTGAGCATTTATATCAGAACCCATATCCAGTAATAATTTTACAGCTGCTGTATGTCCGTTCATTGCAGCCAACATAAGAGGTGATATTCCTAATTTACTTCCTGTCCGAGAATTTATTTCAGCTCCATGGCTTAAAAGAAGTTTTATTATGTTAACATATCCACCACTAGCCGCAAGACTTAATGGTGTATAATCTGACACGTTTCTGTGTTCTTTGTTAGCACCAACACTTAATAGAAGCTCAACAACTTCATAACGACCACCTGAACAAGCTAAAGATAATGGAGTATCTTTTGTTCTTTCTGATTGGGCTTCTAGTTCAGCTCCATGTTTCAAAAGAATGCTAACGACTTTTTCGTGACCCGCTGTTGCAGCCAAGATTAATGGAGTAAATCCTTTTTTATCTCGGTGTTCAATATTAGCACCTCTATTTATTAAGAGTTCCACTAATTCTTCATGTCCTCCAGCACAAGCTAAAGTTAAAGCTGTATCATGATTTGAATCAGTTTCTGAATCCACATCAATGGTCTTATCAGATACGATAGTTGCCTGTGCAGGGTGTTGTTGAGTAGTTGTGTTTGCTATTTGTATTAAAAACAAAAATTTAACCAATTAAATTTTTTATGTTTCTTATTTTTATTTCTATTAACTTACCTTGACTTCCAGCTGGAGCTTGTCGCATAACCGTGTATCTATTACGTTCTTTTCGAGATGCTTTTTCAAGTGATTTCTTTGTTGTACCAGTATTAGTCTTAGATGTTCCAGTTTGCTGTTGGGTTGTGATAATTCCTTCAGAAGATGTGGTTTGTGTTGATGGACAAAACTGCGATCCACCAGATACAGCAGAAATTATTCCAACAGCTGAAGGTGGTTGCTGTTGTGTTTGCGTGGCAACTTGGACTTGTTGTGAATGCTGAACACATTGCTGACTTTGAGAGATAATAGTATGTTGTTGAAGATCAAGATTTGTTTGAGTAATTTGTGTTTGCATTGGTTGGCACACAGTTGTTTGAGTTTGGGCAATAGCATGATTAGTAACTTGTTGGGGCTGCTGTTGGGTGGTTATTATAGCTGCCGGCTGTTGTTGCTGACCATGTTGTACAGGAGGTAATTGAAAAAGTAGTTGTAAAGATTGAGATGGTTTATCAGACGAATCAACATTAAACACAAATTTTGCTTGTTGCGATGTATCCCCAGATATAATTTGCTGTTGTTGAAGTAATTGCGTTTGTTGTATATTAGCAGAAGATTGTACTAGAGCTGGAGAAGTTGCATTATTGGATGTATTCCCTTGCATTTGCAATTGTTGTTGATGTTGAATAGTCGATTGATCCGGCAGTGTTTGTACTCCAATATTGGATGATTGGCTTTGTTCCGAATGCTGCTGTTCTTCGGTAGATATTGGAATTAAGGATAGAGTTGTTTGCTGATGCTGATGATAATATAAATAAAAAAAAATCAATAACTGTACAGGCAATTGAATTTAACTATCAAATAGTTCGATTATCGCTAAATTTATGTTTTAGTGGAAGATTCAAATATAAAAGCAGATGTTATTTAAATTTCAGGAATACATTTTAGCGAATAACTTCTCCTATAGAGTAAATAATTTTTGACTAATTTTCCGAACTTTCTTTACTTTATAAAAGATCTGTGAATAATTTCATTTTTTCTTTTTTTTTTTACTTTTTGTAGAACTTAAGTTTTTAGTTAAAATTTATTGTGATCTTAAATTTGAAAGAGCAAAAATAAATATAATTGGAGTGAAATCTAATAAACAAGTGCATTGTTAATTCCCTATTTATTTCTCAATTTGATTAAAACTATTTCAAATTAGCGAGAAATAAAAATTTAAGTTAAATTTTAAGACTTTAACAAACATTACTTTGGTAAATGATAAAATTCCACATACGAGAAATTTTTGTGTTTACCTTACGTACCTGCAATTGATTATAAATTTGCATTTCTTCAACTGTTAAGCGATGGGTTAACTGTTGCTGCAATTGATGGTCTATAAGAAGTTGATTTGCTTGTTGCCGAAGATCTGCTTGATCATCAGGAATACAAATATTTTGTGCGCTATTTGCTTGGTGGTTCAAAATTTCCTGTGTATGTTGAGAGGGGGCCCATTGTCCAGCCCAGCGAGTTTTACAAAATGAATTAATTCCGAATTCAGCAAACTCGGAGCAGTTTAAATTCGTTGTTAATTCCTAGAATAAGTTTTAATTGCAGATAAAATAAGTAAATAAAAATCTCTAAAAACTAAACGAGTTTTCAGGAGAAGTTTCAGAAAATCTGAAACTTCCAGTAGAAAAAAAGAACGTTTCATACCTGAAATGCTGGATCATTAACTCCCTGAAATACATTGAAAAACTCTTCCATACAATCGCCAAGACCAAGTTCATAGCTACAAATTTGATCACGAGCTGTTTCGTCTTCAGTTGGAAAAGTATCAAGCGATTCTCCAAGAGCAGGATAAATCCCAATTGACTCCTCATCGGTATTGTCGACTGGATACATGCGAAAATGGTCCTCATGTTGATTACCAAAATTAGCTATTAAAGGAGAATTTTAAAATATGTTAGTACATTAAAAAAATTAAATCATTACCTGTATTAGGAAGAGATTGTTTTCCAGAATGCAATGTAAAATGTTGGTGACCGCTAGAGGAACTGGATTTATGGGGAATCAAATTTGATATGGGCTGTAGAACTTGAACTATTTCAGAAGCATTCAGCTCAGGTCGAAAATCATTAACAGCCTCTCGTAGAGCTCGTGAAATATCAACAAAATCTGTTTCAGCTGTTAGAAAGTAATTTGTAAAAATGTGCATCCCTTTTAATCAATCTACTTACCTTTAGGCGATGAATTTTTATCATTTTCGTTATTAATTGGTGTATTGGTTGGAGATTTCGGTTGATCGACTATTAATCTTTGAATTGTTTTTTGAATCGGATGGTTAGGCATTTGAGCAACCATTTGAAGCATTTTACGATTTAATTGAGTATTTAAACATAGTTTACTCAATTGATCTTCCTGATCTGTTGATAGAACTGAAGTGCTATTGGATTCTGAGCCTGATGTAGAAGATGTAGCAGACATTGTCGCATTCATTTCACTAAAAATTAATTTTTTCATTTAAAATATCTTTATATAATTCAAAACTTACTTTGTGCTCTGTTGGAAATTTGTTGAATTTCTGCCAATATTCGAAGGTAATTGCTGCAACGCTTGTTGAAAACTATGCGATTCAACTTGCAATTGTTGCCCACTCATTGGTAAACCTCCTAAAGTATGTTGATGAGATTGATAGCTAGGCTCTGTTGGTAAAAGTAATGGCTAAAACATAAAATATTAATAATTAATAATTAATTTTGAAATTTCATGTTAAAAAATTTACCAAGCTGTTGTATATCGATACCATCGGTTGAAGAACAGTAGTAGCCTTTCTTACACTCTTTGCGTCTTTCTTAGAAACTGGTTTTACTTTAGGACGATCGCTTATAGCAGTGCTTTGTGAAACCTCTGAGGGTGTAATTAATTGAGTGGCACTAGTGGTGGCTATTGAGGAACTTGTTGTTCCAATTGCAAAAG